>KB455557.1:11730-29084 GCA_000341325.1 Panagrellus redivivus | reverse complement strand
CTAGAATGACCTTCTCTCCGCGTTGCGATCCCCGTTGCGGTAATTAGCTGCGTATACTGAGTTTGGCGCGCATTCAAAAACGCCTCGGGCTTTCGTTCTAGCAGAGCGGTCAGTCGCTTGCCTTCTTGCTTCGCTCGGCTTTTAGCGTCGTTACGCAAAAACATTGACGTTTTCAACAACATAAAAATTTGTTTGTGATACCCACTTTCACGTTTGTCCCATTTTCGGGGGCGTGACTTGGACGCAACTGGCCTTGAGGCATACAAAAGACGACCCCATCTAATTGAACATAAACCGATGGTTGTCTCAATGTTCGAAAAGATTGAAAGTCAAGCGGTTGCCCACTTCGATCGACAAACCACCTGTTCGACTTTGTTGTGTTGAAGTTGAAACTGGCCGCAATCGAAAACACCAAAGGTCGACAATGTTGTCGATATTGGATCACAGCTGGGACAGACTTTTCTTGTCTACTCTTGACCATTCAAAACACCCGTGTTAAGACCAGTTTTTTTGTTATGGACGCGACTGCCAGGTGATGACGATGCCATTACTTTTAATGAAGCTTGATCGTTTCCGTCTGTTTCCGCTACCACGTCTCGACGACTTGATGGCAACAGTTTAAGTTATTTCATTTTGTATTCGTTTAGACTTTCAATATATTTTGATTTGTGACAAAATACGTGACGTCATTTAGCATACCTTCGTCATATTCTAGGCCTAACAGTTTCAGATGCTTTTTATACTCCTTGGGGTCAGCTTGCTGACTGTCCCCGCGGTATCATGGTTCCACGGGCGACCATCTCCAGGAAATATGACCCAGTACAACTGCAAAAAATCTTTACCAGTTTTAACATACACTTTTCAGAGGCTATCCCTGGCCCCTCCCCAAAGTCTACACCATCACGTCCGAACGCCCACGCTACATTGACCCGGCTTCTTTCACATTCACAGCTGAAACCCCTGGATGTGACATTCTGGACCAAGCATTGGTCCGCTACAAAAAGATAACATTTCCCAAGTATCAACGCCCAGATGTGGACCCTCTGCCGGAGATGAAGGGCGTTCACGTTTACATCAGTGACGGCTGTCCGACGGAAGTGCCACAATTCGGGATTGATGAAAGCTGTGAGTTCCTTTAAAAGCTTTTGCAGTTTATGACCAATATTTAGACAAGCTGACCACCGCCCCACAATCCCCCAAGGCCTACATTTCCGCAAAAACTGTTTGGGGAGCACTACGAGGCATTGATACCTTTTCTCAAATGTTCTACAAAGATGCTCAAGACAAGGTTTGTTTTACACATTTATGCTCTTTGCATCAATAGGAAGTTCGTTAGGTACGCCTATAAGTAATTCTAGGATTCTGGGTCGGGGCTAAAGTGGGTCTAGCTAGGGGGTGGGCATCTACTTCTTCTTCTTCTTGGCCGGCTTCATGTAGACCGAGCGGGGAGCGCCGCCAGGAACTGCCGCCTGAAAATAAACAGTTTCAATGCATCCAGGAACGCATAAGACATACCAATTCCTGTTCCGGAACACCACCATGACCGTCCGTGTTCGTGTCGGCATCAGGAGGTGCGCCCGGAAGCGGGCCCAAGTTCTCGTAGTTGTTGTCGCCACCCGGCGGAGGCGGTGGCGGCGGATTCGAGTTACCACCCGTCGTGCCACCAGCCGGAGAAACGGCATTGCCTTGGCCATCGAATTGGTCGCGAGCCGAGAAGTACGCCTGGGAGTGCTCCACCTTGCTCTGTTCCTTGTCGTCGTCCGAAGACGAGGACGAGTAGTCGACGCCACCAAAGGCCTTGAGCTTCTTGACGACCTTGTTGTCCTCCTTCTTCTCCTTCTCCTCCTCGCCCTTTTCGTCGCCTTCCTTCTTTTCGCCTTCCTTGCCTTCTTCGCCCTTCTTGGCATTGGGATCCATTTCGACGTCCTCCTCGGAACCGCCCTTCTTGGGGCCATCCTCGGGCTTGTTGCTCTGGACCTTGCGATGACGACGATGCTTTCGCTTCTTCTTGCGGCGACGTCGACGCTTCGTCTTGATGCAGCACAGCAAGTACAGGGCAAGCAACACGGCCAATACGATGAAGAAGAACATCAAGATACCGACGACGACGTACAAGGCCGTCGAAACGCTGTTGGCACTGGACAATTCCGCTTGACATCTGTTCACCTTCTTCTGCATGTTCTCACAACGCTTCGTCGCAATCTCCATCAGAATCGAAGCATCATTTTCGGTGTTGCTGTAGGCGTAGTTATAGAGCACTCCCATCTGGTTACCCTCGGGAAGGTCCTCCCAATCGTGGGTCGAGATAACGTCGTTGGACCAGGAGTGAGCATACGGATTGTATTTGAAAAGCTAAAACTTATCATCGTCCAAAAATACGACATAACAATCGACACAACTAACCGTATACTTGCTCTGATCCTCGGCATTGATAACGATGTGAACGCCTTCGCCGCCTTTCGAAATAGAGGCAAGCAAGTTGTGGGGATCGAAGGGAGCACGCGCAGCGCCTCCATTTGTGTGGAAGTCAAGCACGCTTCGCCATTTAAAATCACCGGATACATCAGAAGAGGGCGGACGAATCTCCAATATGTCGCGTCGATGAGGGTCGTAGATGATTCGTTCGGGCAGAGAAGTCAACCTGGGGTCGATACGAATGAATCCGACGAAGGAGAAGGCCGAGCTTTGCCGAATGAAACGGAAGACGACTCTTTCACGAGCGCCATCGGGACCATGTTCGGCGACGCACAAGAGGTTGCCCACATCGATCATGCAGTTGCCGGGAGGCGCTTTCAGGTTTTGGAAGGTAGTGCCGACGGTCGGCGAAGAGGGAGCGATCTCCTGGGGCGCTTTGCCGTCAAAGTAGACCTTGTAGGTCGAGATTTTATAGGGCGCATTGTTACGATTGGCCGCGTTCGGATTGCGTTGGATGATGTAGAACCGGTTCACTTCGAATAGGACCACTTGATCATTGCGATCACAAGTGCCAACATTGGTGGTGGTGACGTTCCTGAAAGGGCGTCCCGATGCCATCAAATGTCATTGATTGTATTGAAGGCTACTCACAGTTCACTCGCAATCTCAACCTTGCCCAACTTGTAGTACTTATCATTGTAGTAGCTCCAACGATTGATGACACAGTTCTCGGTGCCGGCATGGAACAACTCGAGGAACTTGAGCCTGGGAACTTCGGGTTCGGCCGAAACCGCTGGAATCTGCTTGCCTGCAGTGACGGTACTCGGGGCCCATATTACTAGGGCCACCACCACCACCGCCAGCCATGTTGCCGGTGGGGGTCGTCTCATCCGCGAGAGACTCACGACTATCGGAAGTGCCGTTCCGTCGTGGCTCTCTCTCCTGGCACGAGAGGGGGGACACGGTACAACTGGGGGAGAGAAGTCGTCGAGGGGCGGGGCTGCAAAGGGGGAGGATCAGTCAGATGGGTTGGTCGGCTTTCGACCCTCGGCTTGGAGGAGGGAAGGCAACTCACCACAAGGCAGGGCGCACACAACGACTGATCAATGGAGACCCGTGGGGTTGGAGTCAATCAGAAGGGGTGGTCGGAAGGGCGTATTCAAATCTCGGCACATTGAGAATCGAAGTACAGTTTTGCATATTTGCATTTTGTTCGAGAATGGTCCCAAAACGAAATTTAAACATGCCATTATGTGATCAATAGTGTCAGACGTCACAGTTTTTTAACATAAGCAAAAAGCCAATCCGATTTCAGTGGTGGTTGCGCCCAGCCGACATCATCGATGAACCTCGATTCCCGTGGCGTGGAGTCATGTTGGACACGGCTCGGCACTTTCTCACTGTCGGCATGATCAAACAGCAACTCGTAAGCCACCTTATTCCCCTTATCCATCCACAGTACCCCCTTCCAGGACCTCATGGCCCAAAACAAATTCAACGTGTTCCATTGGCACATTGTCGACCATGAAGCCTTCCCCTACACGAGTACCCGTTTTCCGGAGCTAACAAAGGGCGCCTATACCCCGAAGCACGTCTACACCGTCGAGGAAATCAAAGGCATCGTTGAATTCGCCAGACTGCGCGGAATCCGTGTCGTCGTCGAATTCGACACTCCCGGCCACACCGCAAGTTGGCGAGCAGGTGCCCCTGCTGGTGTCATCGCCGACTGCTATACCGATGCGACTGACTCCAAAATTATGCCATTTGCGGGACTTCTCGACCCGACACAAAATATAACGTTGCAGTTTTTGAAGGAATTCCTCGAAGAAGCACAGGGCGTCTTCCCGGATGATTACATCCATCTCGGCGGGGAGGAAGTCGACGAATTTTTGACGCCATGTTGGTTGAACAATAAGGGCTTCATGGAGCGCATGCGAACTCTGAAGTTTGGAAATTCGACGGATAAGTTGCAGCAGGCCTTTTTCCAAACGTACGATACAGTTTTCCGGATACGGTAATGACGACCCTTTCAGATTGATCGAAATCATTACCCATAAGAAGCCAGAAAAGCGTGCCGTCCTGTGGGAAGAAGCCTTCTACTCCTCAGCCGCCCCCAAAAACTCGATCGCTCAGGTCTGGCGAGGCTGGCAGAACCAGAAGACCATCAGTGAAACCTTGGAGAAGGTGACGGCTGCCGGGCATCAGGCGATTCTGTCGTCGTGCTGGTATTTGAATTACATTTCATATGGGCCTGATTGGCGTGAGTTTAGAACCGAAATAGCTCAGATGTCAGTTTTAATGCTTTCAGAATACCTCTACAACTGCGAACCCCACAACTTCAACGGCACTGACGAACAGAAGGACCTTGTCATTGGTGGGGAGGCAGCCTTCTGGGGTGAGTATGTCGATGGGGCTAGTTTGACGCCATTAATGTGGCCCAGGGCTTCTGCCGTCGCTGAAAGGCTGTGGTCGGACCCAGCTGCCACCAAGAATGCCGACGATGCTTGGCCGCGTCTGCATGAGCATCGCTGTCGGCTGCTTCTGCGTGGCTATGCCGTCCAGCCGCCGAATACACCGGACTATTGTCTCGATCCGTATGTCGAGATGTAATCAATGCGGCAGTTTAACAAACACATTTCAGATGGGACCCGCCATACCCCCAATACTGAACCCAATCCAACAACAGGTATTATTTTTATTTTACCAATTCAATTACAACCTTCACTCGTGACAACATAACACATGCATGATCGTGTGAATAAACCGCCGTTACGCAAAGAGAATTAGAAAAAGAAATCAGTTGAAAGGGAGTACCGCCATGGTGCAAGAATACGTGATTAAATAAATTACAACAGATGGGAACCCCATGGCATGGCGCAAATCGCTGCGCTTCAGTTGAGAGGCCGCTTTCGGGGTCCGTACAACAGCATGTAGGCGCTGTGCCAATCTCCGCCACCACTGAGCTTCATGACATCATCCTCGGTGACGATGTGGACCTCCTGATCGTCGCACATGACCCATTGGGTGGCGTTCAACTTGACCCATCCGACGTAGTGACCGCTGTTGCTGCTGCGGCCTTTGTGGGTGACGACGCCTCTCAACTCGTAGAAGCCGGAATTGTTCGAACCGGCATCATCGGGGAAGTTGTACGGGTGGTACATTTGAGGGGTCTTCTTTTCCTCTTCTTCCTTCGCCTTGCCATCCTCGCCACCGAGCTTCGAATTGCGGAGCTTCTCGACGGCACTGTCTTCGTACTCCTTGAAAGCGGCACGAGCAGGGGCAAGCTTGGCTTTCAGCTCCGGAGTGCACAGCTCGAAAACATCGAGAATCGCAGGGAATTTGACGTCCTTGAGAATCTTGGCGTTGATCTGTTCCTTCTCCTTGTAGAAAAAGCGGACCATTTGGATGGTCAAGTAGCCTGGCAGACGTGAGATAAGGGTAGTCTTCTCGAACTTGGCGTCGCGACCGAGCTTTTCGCTGAACTTCGTGATGGTTTCCGTCGTCTTGTTGATACCGAGTTGAAGGTATTTGGTTTCCTGCGACAGGTAGCAGCTCAACTCGTTAAAGGTCTCAGTCGCAGTCGTTTCTTCACCCTCGGCTTCGGTGTTTTTCATCGTGATTTGGTGGACGCCTTCGACGAACTTCTTGAAGTCGACGCGTTGTTGACCGGGAGCCTGGTACTTGAGCTCGGTGGTGAGGCAACGCATAATCTCGGAGTAGCATTCGTTCGCGTCCTGTTGCTCGTTGTGGCCGTGCTGGGTCTTGGTAGCCAATTGAGGGAAGCACTGGTGTAGAACCTACAAGAAGCGTCAACGAACCTCAGTTTAGCCAATAAACTTAACCAAAAACCCACCATAACAAAGACATTCGGCGTGATAGCCTGGTTTGGATGGTTATCCAACAATTGCCACAACAATCGCAGCGTGAAACAGATCTTCTTTGGGGTCGTGGTGCTTTCAGCAGGGTCGATGTACTGATCCAGGGCGGTGCGGAGCTCGGGGATGGCCTAAAGGGGCAGAATTATATATAAAATTTATCAATTTGAAGGTTAAACATACTCGTAAGACCTGGAGGGTGGCATTCATGTAGCATGTATTGCCCAGATTCTCCATACCCGCCGGAAGGTTGACCTTCTTCGTTCCATCGACGAGCGCATTCGAGGAGGCTTCCATCGGCTCATCCTCGGCCGGCTTTGTGGGGATGGCGCCCGAGGAGCCGAGCATCATGAGCAGACTGCCGTCTTTGATGTTGAATCCGTTCCAGGAGTCATCTTTGAGCGTCTTGCCCTACAAGGAGCACCAATTATTACAGTTTTTATATAACTAAAGGCAAAACCAACCTGGAAGACGACCTTTTGCCGGTCCGGGACGACGCCCGTCAACTCGAACAATGCCGCCTTGAAAATCAGCGGCTCATTGGTCGTATCCGCGTCGAGATCGAACTTCTTACCGCTCCACTTGACACTGACCTTCGGCATGGTAGGCTAGAGGGATAGCTGGAAGGGATTCGGGATGAATTTGGAAGGGAAAGATGAGGAAACGCGCGAGAGAGGCAAGCCGGGGAGTGAAGCGATGACAATTCGAACCGACAACCCTCGGAGGACACTGTGCACACAGACAGAGGTCATCTTTGCAGGGCGCGGGGAACAGTTTGTATCGCGTTCGCCGAGACGGGTTTGCGTTGCCGGCGGCGGTGTCTGGGTCCTGCTGTTTTCGATCAGTTATCGATCAAAATGACCTCTACCTGCGCTACTTCAACAGTTAAGAAGGCGGCGACGATATTCTGGAGCAAATGCGGGAGTATTTTTGAGAATCTTGCCCTGGAAGAGTGGATTTTTCGGCGACATGATTTGGATTCGCTGGGCGAGGTTATGATCGCTTGGAGGTTTGTTTTTCCCTCTTTATTAGGTTTGTCAAACTCTTTCTTCCAACGGTAACAGTTTATCTATCAATTTTCAACATAATGCCGACCATTAGAGCATCAAATGTGTTAATTTTATATATAATGTACATCCGACTACCCAGTTTATAACCCAAACCCTAACAATCCCCCTTCAGCAACACCCCGACAGTCGTCTATGGCCGCCATCAGAACCCCTTCCTCGAAGCTAACACCGAATTCCTATCAGTCGCAGGGATCGATCTCGCTCGACGGCACAGTGGCGGTGGCACGGTATTCCATGGCCATGGCAACATCAATCTTTCCATTGTGACGACCCACAAGAACCACTGTCGCCCGAGGAATCTGACATGGATCGCTGAAGCGTTGAATTCGGAATTTGGCACCAAGGTCAGTCGTTCAAATGGAATTAAGTTTCAATTTGAAAGCACAATGTTCAGTTTTTAGATAACCCCAACCAAACGCGACGATTTGGTCTTCCCTGACGGCGAACGAAAAGTAAGCGGAACAGCGGCTCGAATCGTCAAGGGTCGTGCTTATCACCATTTGACACTTTTGGTGGACGAGGATTTGGATCTGTTGAGAGCGTGTTTGAAGTCTCCTTTTAGGGTTGGTTTTTAACTTTTAAAAAGCATTTGTCGTTTTTTGCCTCCAGTTTATAATCACTATTTTCCAGGGCCGAGTAAAAACAAACGCCACTGAGTCCGTCCCAGCAAAAGCCATAGGCCAGCTCAGTCAGGACGTCCCCGGGATCAAGATTGACGATGTTCGAGACGTTTTGTTCCAGAATTTTGCCCTTCAATACGAAGTTTGTTTTTGAATTCAGTTGATAAATTCTACAGTTTTGTTATTCCAGACCTGCAACATTGTCGTCGTCAACGCCCTAGATGAATCCGCCTTCCCCGGCGTCAATGCCACCGAAGCGGAGCTCCGATCCTGGGACTGGCGCTTCGCCAAATCGCCCAAATTCACCCTCGACGGCAGCACTCTCGTCGAAAACGGCCTAATCACAAGTTCAGCCGTTCGTCCCGATCTCGCCGGAAGGCCGTTCGACGAGGTCCTGCCGCAATTCCATGGCTGGGCCGCATCCCAAACAGCACCCCTGAAATCCGATGCCTCTGCAGCAGGAAGTCGCGACACCTGACGTCCTTTTCAAATTTGTCGTTTGTGGTTTAGAAAGCAGATTTTAGAGTATTAGGTATTTATGTGCTCAAATTTCGTCAACGAAAATACGTACACATGTTTAAACCCAGATTTGATTTAGATATAAGTTACAGTTACAAATATTGAGTGAAATGAGACCTGAGAAGTACACACACGATCGGAAGTTGCCAGTTTATCAATGAACATCGACTCGAGGCTGTGCTGGATGTATGTTTTGAGAGGTAGTTGAAGTTGTTGCCGGCATCTGTCGACAGCAGTGGAGGCTCTTCTGTCATGAAAAACCGGGTTGAAGGCTCTTCAATTGGAGGGGGTTCAGTCGGACAGCCCTGAGGCTCATAGTAGATGAGGGCCTTGAAGGCTTCTTCGCGACCGCAGAAGTTTTCTTTCAAAAAGGTTCTATCA
Organism: Panagrellus redivivus; assembly: GCA_000341325.1. Classification (NCBI taxonomy): domain Eukaryota; kingdom Metazoa; phylum Nematoda; class Chromadorea; order Rhabditida; family Panagrolaimidae; genus Panagrellus; species Panagrellus redivivus. The sequence goes on along the minus strand of KB455557.1, from coordinate 20,204 downwards.
CTGTGGTGCCGAGCCCATTTCAACGCACAATCACATTTGAGCGTGTTATCACTGAAGACGAACTTCTGGGCTTCATTGTAGATGCATTCCGGCGACCGAAGAGCTTGGGTGATCGTATTCTGCATGAAGACGACACTTCCCAAGTTTTCGGTGGCGGCAAAAGCGCGAGGCTCGAGATGGATGATCTTGTTGGTCTGAATTTGGAGGTTTCCGATGGTTGAGGAACCACCGAATGCGTCTTCATGAATGGTGTTGATGCGGTTGTTTTGGAGGAGAATCTGGAAATGGAATGGATTTTTAGCCAAAATATCGATCTACTTCAGTTTTTAAGCTTATTAAGTCTATGATCAGTGACTGTCGAGTACGCAATGCAGTTTTTCGAAACCCAAACTCACATGATTAACATGGGTCAACCCGGCAAATGCCCTCGTAACAAGATCAAAATTAGAATCAGATATGTGCAAATTGTGGACCCTTGTAGTGTTTGAAAACGTTTCCGCCGCCAAATGACAGACGCCGCGTAGGACGGCAAAATCAAGTTTCAATATTGATGACAGCGAATTCTTGCCGAAGGAGACGCATTCGTCTTCGATCGTCAATTCCCGGATGTTTTGAACGTTTCTAAATACTACAATTTTAGATGGACAGTTTTTAAAATCAAACAATCAAACCAACTTGAAAGAATACGGTTGAACATGCGTCAGTGCATTGTTATTGATAAAAATTTTTAACGAATTTTCATTACCAATCCCAGAAAATGTGGCTTTGTAGATTTGAGTGAGCTTGGGGTTGCGAGTTATGGCAAGAATTCTGGAAAATCGATCTGTTTTGTAAACGCGACAGAAATCCGAACCGTCAGTTTAAAATAATCCAAATTTACCTGAGCTTATGAAGACCCTTAAACGCATATTTGTCGATCATGTCAAGTTGAAAGCACTCTTCTATCCTCAGCTCCTCGAGGGCTTTGAACCGTTTGAAGGAAGCCTTGTGGAGGGTTGTGAGGGAGACATTGCGAAGGACGACTTTGCGGTAATGGTTCGGCCAGTAGCCGGGCACTTTTTGGAGTTCGATGCTGTTGCAGAAGAGCTGAAAACCATTTTTAATAAAGTTTTATAACTTGTATTAAAGCCATAATTCACACCAGTTTTTCACCATCAAAAACCCACCGTATCCTCCTCCTCGCACAAACAACTGCCCGGGCACGGCAGTTCCTCATCATCTGAGTTAATAACTGCCGTGAAACCGAGATCCAATAACACCACAAGAATGACAACGCAGTTAAATTCCAAAAACAAGTGCATTTTTATTAAGTAGCGAAATTTCGAACATTATCCGTGTGCCATTGTAGTTGAGCGGAAGGCGTATAGCATTATAGTGTCTGAAAATGTTAAAGTTATGTCAAAGTCAAATTGATCTGAAACAGATGAAACGCCAAAAAGAGTTCTATTAACAAAGGAAAAGTCTTCCAAGCCCGGCCCGAGTGACCAGGTGAGAGCCAATTGCATTGATCAAGGCTGGGGTGCTATCGGTCACTCTGCCCGTGATCGATGGCACTCCAAAAAGTGGACGACTGTCTATGTATACACTAACGGGTGATCTCATCAATCTTGTTCAAAGCGTCCACTCTAAAGGGATCCATTTAGACGGCCCTTAAGGAAAAATTGGCATGGCGTCACTCCAGTTTCCATAAAGTGGTTTTTGCCTGATAGCCCGAAAAGTGCCAAACGACGTCGACATTCAGACAAGACGGTCAGTTGTTAACACACTTAATGTCAACTCAAACTTATGTCCCTGACAGAAAGGGAGGAACACGGAACATTGCCATGTTGTTTGGCTTTTTGAGCGTGGCTTTTGGGGGTCTCGCATTTTGGCCCGGCCTCCCCTCTTGCCCGACTTCCCCTGTGGGGTAGGATGACCAACCGACATTGCTAACAGCCGGTGGCATTTGCGACACTCGAAACAACACGGATTTGCGCTTTCATCTCGGATGAGGGCGGGTAAAAGGAGTATTTTATGCTTGTTCAAAGTGACAAATGGGCTGATGGCACTCGGAGGTCGTCATCGCGGCTGATGACAGGTATAATAAAGAAAAAAGGGCGAACTAAACTTTGCACCACAAAGAAGGGACACGGCTAATCCATCACAAATGCCATAAAAAACTTGTGTTTCCAGTTAACAATATTCAAAGTGCCTCAGTCATACATGCAAAGACCACAGTTACGATGAAAGGTGAGAATAAAAGTGTGACTTGGAAAGCACATTATCAATAATGCCATAAAAACGACCCGGGTCAGGCACGACACGGGTGGATTTGTCGTAAAAGTAAATCTGTTTTAGCGTTTTTATCGTAGTAAGACGGGTGTGAAGTGCCTTGCAGGGTAGGGTACTCGTATTAGCACATGGTGTTGTGCATTCTGTACGATGCCATATGGTGGGATGTTTTGCGGTGTAATATTGCGTATGCTTCTGCTCACTTGACTTTTGATTAGGTGCCAATTCAAAACGCCTTCTTCCTCGATGTGATTCCACAAACACGGAAAAGCGGCACTTCATCAATCCGAATAAGGGTACTTGAGACATCCAAGGAAGAGCGCGGCTTCAATTTGGTCATTGACATCCAAAAATGAACTAATTACATAAAAACACGCTATCAGCAAATTATTGTTTTACAGTTTAAAAAACGACAACCAACATAAAAACTAGCCCCTCCAAACCCATAAAAAGTAACAACCATTTCTGAAAGGTGTTAAAATTTTCATGAGTTCACCGCTCTCACAACCTTTAGCCCGACTTGGCCCTTCAGTTTGCTTTTTGCAACAGCAATAAAAAGTGCCATTCAGCGTGGGTCACAGCAGGGAACCCGTCGGTCGACTTTTTGCTCCCAGTCATGGCTTTTCATTTCGAGCCGTGGTCGTGGCCGTGGTATTCACTTGTGGAATTTAATGATAATAAAAGCAAAAACTAGCTTCGAATTATGCAAAAAAAGTAAAGAAGTCGCGTACTTAACTTAAAAACAACGCCCGCGGCAAGGATTTCAATAAAGCTAAAAATAAAGAAACATCAAGCAGGACAGGATCTGCGGAAGCCATAGTATGGAGGCGTTAATCCCAAATCGACAGCGCGCCGTTTTGACAACCGGCAATGCCGTTCAGGAAGCGCAAAAGTTGTTTTAAAATGCATATGTATAAACAAACTGAAGCAGACAAGTCACATCGATAACAGGAAGGGATGCCTTTCAATATCCGAGACATTAAATGTATACAGATTTGGTAAATGGGTTCAAAATGACAAAATAAAGCCTTTTTGCTGTTTTTGGCTTGGTAATGGCGAACCAGTTAATAACTTTGGGACTTGTGCCAAAGTCAAAAAGTATTTCCCTCTGACTGCAGTTTTGTAACGCGCAATTGCGCGAGGATTTCAAAAAGTCGCGTCGTCGTCCAGAGTCAAACCATTCAATAGTTTGGTTAATGACATTACTCTACATGAGCAGTTTTCATATGATGGTAATACCGACGACATCCGACACCTACACTCAATAAGTACGATCAGCAGCGCCGACGAATGCTACCGTCTATGGAAAAGTTGTGCCCTCGCTGTCATGACTAGCTCCTGCAACCACGAATCGTCCGGCCGTTGGACCTGTTATTACGACGACAGCTTCGGAAAGTTTTAATAGCGCATGACACCAAGGATACTTTGATTTTGGACAATCGCAAAAACTAGGACATGCGTTAATTAAAGAATTACCGTCGAAACCAAAAAAGGACCAAATCGAAGAAAGAAAAACAGAGTGGATATGGACGATATGCGAACTGACAAGACGTGATCCGACGCGACCAATGAAGTAGTTTACAACAGTAATAGGACCTTCAAACGTGTAAATGGAACAACAGAAAATAAATTTTAGAATCTGTCGCGACTGGCGGAAATGAATACGTCTCCTTTCATTGAAAAGTCGTAACAACTGTAACATTAATTTTCTTCGACCGCTTAGACATGACGAAGGTTATCAGCGATTGACGATAAACACAACTGAAAGATGTCGGCTTTTACATCAGTCACGCTTGATTGTAACCTACTTGAAAACAGGTAGCAAGAACATCGGCAAGTAGTGTTCCATAAAGTAGACTAAAAGCCATATTCCGTAGAAGAAATCAACACAATCCACAGATACACGGTACAAAAAGGAGATTGAAAAACGTAAAATAAACAACATCGTTGTGAAAATGGTGTAAATAAGCATTCTCCGTTCCAATTTGGCCAAGGCTTTGCTTCGGATTTCTGTTGATGCTTTATAAACTGCCAACACAATCAATAAAAATGACAGAACTGCAAAAGTGACGTTCGATGCAACAGTTGAAATGTAAGTGAGGTTTGAATAACTTTCGCATTCGATATTCAATGGATGTGTTCGACAATGGAAATTAGAGGCATTTTGGTAACCATCAACAATAACTGGATAAATGACAGTGATTACTATCATTAAAATTAAGGATTTTCCTGTCCAGATCTTAAAGCTAGTAATAATAGTTACCTTTCTAGTAACAGAACTATGAAAACCAAACCATTTTATAATGCGATGGCGCCGCAACTGCGGTGGAACGATTAAAAGCTATCATAAATTCAATAATTCCAGGACTTTTATTACAATAACATTGCACTAAAACACAAATAACGTTTAGCAAAGGGTACTTGTCCATGCCAATGTACTGTAAAATACTCGATAGCATGCCGGCAGTGTCAGTAATATAGGATATGAAAAGTAGATAATAGAACGCTTGATGTAACTGAGATCGTTTTTTCAAAAACTGAATTATTAGAAAAACAATAAGCAAAAGCTGGAAACATTGTGGTATCCGAAGCAAGAAAATTTCGATCCATAAGAACAAACCTAACATGGCTGTGTCATGTTTGAAAACACCGTGTAACAAACCTATGTTCTTTGCACTACATACGTAATTTTTGCCACGCAATTTTAATGGAAAAAGTTTATAATGGATAAGTAAAAAATGTGCATTTCTAGACACATTGCGTTACAAATAAAAAAAGTCTGATTGAAGAATATTACGGGGAGGTAGACACATTTGCTTTTTATAAAATCGATCGATTTTTGTTTGAGAAAATGTGCCTTTGGTCTTGTTTATTAACTAAACAGTTGCGTAGCAAAACATGATAAAACAAGAAATGCTAATGCCATGATTTGGTTGTTGCTTGTAAAATCTTGGTTAGTGCGCTTTGAAAATCACGGTACAAATTTTAGAAGCATTGTTGGTTTTCAAAACCACAACAACTTTTCAAAAACCAGTAGCATGAGAGCCAAGTAGGTGAAGCATTGCACAAAGGAGATTCGCAAATGCTTTCGAAAGTTTTTCTGACTGACTGGAGAATTTTAGTAGCTCATAAAAGGATCGTCAATTTTGTGTTTAAAAACGGAAACACGAAAGCAATCAATAGGTTCTAAAAAACATGACCTGTCAAACTAATTAGCCTTTCGCCACCAAAGTATTGATTGAATACGTGGTGGTAGTGGTGGTCACATCACAAATAATAATTGAGAAACGGACACTTCATTTTACAGTCTCGATTTTGTTTTCGGTCATGATTGGCTTCGCTCAATGAAGCCTTCGACGCACGCTAACCAGTCAACTTCAAGCTTTCTCTGACGACGGTCCCCGACGAAGCTTCACTATTTCGTACTTCCACCTCAAGCTTTACTACTGGCTATATGCATCGCCAGCGGCAACGCATTTTCAAAATTTGTTTCAGGTTCTACCACATGAATTGCTTCACGAGCGGAATCAATGCTAACCTCAAATTTGCCAGAGCGTGCTGTCCACAAGCACGTGCGATGCCATCAGTTGTGGTCTTGATGACACATATCGTCATGATGTGCCTACTGACAGCCGCCCCTTTGTTTTTCGGTACCGTCTTTGTAGAAGCATCAGTAGATAAGAGTGAAGACTATACGACGCTGGCCAAATTCAACATTGAACCGAGTAGTCGCAAGGATATTGATGCCTGTCGCGGCTTTGGCTTCGTCTGCACTGATAACCCAGTTCATTTTTGATCCACCTTTTGTCAGCTTCATCACTTCATTGTCCCATTTCAGCATATTGTCATTGGCATGAATCAGCTGTGTGATGGATTCGCTGACTGTCCTGATGCATAATTATTGTGGTATGGGTGGCCAGAGCGCGGGCACGATATATTCATTGGCATTTGAACCGCGCACTGTCGATGTTCAACTTGCTTTATAACTTCGTGCTATGATAAGGCTACATCACCCTGAACTCGAAAAACAGTATATGGACTAGTCGTTTATATACTGGGCGCAAAATTGCCCAGTAGACAGTCACTTTGCGTTTACGCCAAGACAAAAGTAAGGTGAAAAGTGTGCTTACGACATTTGAAAAGTGAACATCTACTGGGCATTTTTGCGCCCAGTATATAGACGACTAGTCCATATACTGTTTTTCGAGTTCAGGGTGATTGGACGTTGCAGCGTCATGTTGTACTAATTTGACGCACAATTACAGCATTTTTATCCACTATTTCACATAGTAACTGTATGCTGTCAATTTTTTTGTGACTGTTGTGTCAATAATTGTCTGGTTCAAAATACTTCAAATACAGTCTGCTATCAAGCAAAAGTCGAAAGAGGGCATATACCAATAAACGAAAACACAAATACTCTGCCGGGTGCACTTCGAGACTAAAAAACAAAATGCGATTTTTGTTCTGGTCAAATTTTGACGTTTCTGGGTCAGGGGGAAGATAATACGTGTTTATGAATCATTCGAACACCTGAAATTTGGGAAATGCTACTCAACTAGCAGTCATCATTTAGTTGGCACGGTACCGATTGCGCGAAAGTCATGCTAATGAAAGTCCGATGAATAAAAATCAATACATGATTTGAATACTTTTCCATTTGTTTTTTCATCTGAGTGTTTCCTTTTCATTGTTTACTTCTATACATCAAATCTGTAATTTCATTGACTTTACAAACACATTTAAACAAAAGTAAATTTGTGTAAAAACAATCAACTTAAACTAAATGAAGGATTATGCTTTAACCGATATCCAAGTTCAGAAATTTGATGTGTAGTTTCCGGCGGAAGATCGTAGTACGTTTCCAGCTCAAATATGTTGTCTCTATTAGCGTTCCAAAATTCCGCACATGTTTTCATCAATTCCTTGCGTTTGAATTTCCAGGCATAATCAACCACCGGGCAAAAGTCTTCGAGTGTCAATGGTCCCAGCAAGAACTTCTCCAAAACCCCCTAAATACCAAAAAACAAATACTTTCGTAAATTCAAACAAATAAAACTTACAATAAGCTCCGTGCCATCTTTGCAGGCGTCAAGATGATATGGTTTACTTAAAGTGTTTGATTCGGTCGCGCCCAGAAAAAGATCAGGATCCCCGTTGGCGTAACGAAGAACATCAAATTTTGTCTGTAGATTAAAACTATTCTTCACAGCTTTGACAAAAATTTCAAGTGGAATCTTGCCAAACTTCCCAATTGAGTGAATTTTATCCTGGTTAATTTTGTAAAACTCAAAACAGTCAGCTTGCAGCGCATTGTTTGAATATTCATACGCGTATAGAAAAACAGTGTCAAAGTTTTCGATCGATAAGTTAAGCTTTGGAATTGAGCCGAGTTTGGTCTAAAAGTGAACATCGTCAAATAAATTTCTTAAAAATGTCGAAAAACAAACTGACAAGAATTAGCTTAATGTCATATTTATCGGTAAACCGAAGAATATCGATAACAGATTTAACATTAACCATCGGATTTTCAATACGTCGACCGCACACAAAAAAACGCGTAGTAAAAAGACTACGCCAAGCGTATTCTTTTTACTACGCAAAGCGTAGTGCACAAAAACACTACGCTGCGGCGTTGTCTAAACACTACGCTCTTCCTAAAAGACTACGCTGCGGCGTAGTTTTTTAAAGCTAGCGTCCCTGACGCTTTTGGCGTGCTTACTGTATTGCCACTGCTTGTTATTGTGTTTAGCTGCTTGTTTTCACACAATTTCTCTATAGGTAACAACGATTTATAATAAAACAACCAAAAACAGCAATATAAAAAATCAACTCAATACTAAACAACAATTAAGGTACAGTTTCACATATCATTTGGGTAGAACTCGCACAAAAAATACCGAAATACGATCGATGCAAAAATAGGAGGGTATCGTGAAGACAAAAACGTAAAGGAAACCAATGCACTTGAGACATTTTTGGGACATACTTGCTTTTGGGCCATTATGATTTGACAGATGTACCGCTCCATGTATGGCTGGGTGATTCTTCATTGATCAATCAAAGCTTTGCGATGAGATCCTCAACCGATTGGTAGGTGTGTCGAATTGAAGCAGGGCGATGCAGGATTCGATCGATGAAAGTGCAAACAAGCAAAATTGACGGTTCGAACGACACATGAAAGACGTAATGCGCAATATAGA
>KB455554.1:310096-324397 GCA_000341325.1 Panagrellus redivivus | reverse complement strand
ACAAATCTGATCACGCGTGATCAAAATTTAAGAATTTGCAGGATTTTGACGTGCTCAAATTGTGTGATCAAAAATTGATATTTCCGGTGCGTTTTTGGGACATGTTAAATTTGGCTTCCCGTGCGCGTGTTATATTACAATTACAGTGAGAAAACAATTTTACGAAAAAGTTCATTTTTGAATGTTTTGAGTCAAGCGACAACAGTTTTCAATTTTAACATGGTACAACGGACAAAACATCTGTGTTAATGCGTGCATATTCGAGGTTTCAAACAGTGAAGGAAGAAAAGGTGAAAAATTGTGATTTACTTTTAAAGGTTGTATACTGTAACGCTGGGATTAATTGACTCAGTAAGAGTTATTCACACCAGAACCAACGCCAGTGAAAAATATATTTATAATGTAAATACATTTGGATAATTTTGTATAAAACAATTTAAGGTAAAAACTGTGTTATATAACAAAAATTCCCGTGGTCACGGTTTTATGGGTGCTGTGTTTAAGCTTAAATAGGACCCGTAATGAAAACCAGGAACAGTAAAGACAATTTCGTGGGGGTTGTCTGATCAAATTTTAACGTAATGAAGCCAGGAAAGTTGTTTTGCGTCAAAACAACAACGACAACTACAGTTAAACGAATGCATGTATCTTATCCCTAGGCTTAAAGATCCATTTGTTGCAATTGTGTTATGGCTTCGGCTGTGACGGTTGTTTTCGGGGGTTAAGGACAGGCTAAACGGCATCAAATTTTTACGTGCGAGTTTATGGCTTGCACTGCGAAAGTGATACAACTTTAACAGATGCGAGATTTGTATAAAAAGAGGATGCTCTTGCTAAACAACGAAATGTTGGAGTTTCCCCGTGAAATGGGATACACCAAATTCCATGGTTGGACATTGAGAGGACGCTCCCGCATTGGTTTAGGAAAGGCCAATTCTAAGTAGCTTGTTGTATGTGTAATAGGACCCCATAGGCCGTTACACTATCATCGAGAAACTTGGTAAACCCTACCCAAAAAAACTGGTTCAAAATCATTAACTAGCATCACAAAACTTAAGTGTGACTACTTTTTTTGCTGGTTTTTACACTTTAATTTGTAATAACAATACTTGACGTCAAATGAATGTCTAAATGTCCCGAAAGTTTGACAGCTGCTACGGTGAAAAAGAAACTTGTCTAATTTAATGCTAGACAACAAATAGTGACAAAAAAGCGACTTTTTTTTTGCAGACTTTTCGACAACTCTTCAAGAAAACGCTATTAAAATGGATGCGTTGAAGTTTGAAGACAAACATGCGCTCATCCCAAATGTACTAATATATAATCGCTTTTCGAAATAGCGTGGTTCACTTGAAATAGTTAACTTTATAATAACTTTGACTGATGGTTTTGGCTGGATGCACCATAACATTCTTGTTATGGACTGAACACCCAGTCATAGTGTCTGAGAAAGTCAAAAACAAGGTTACTCCTTAATACAACCAATAAAGATGGCAAAATTGGAAGTAATCAAATCACAAAACGGCTTCACGCCAAAAGTTTTTTATACAAATTGTGCACGTACACTTATTTTTATCAAAAACAAATCACAATAGACTATGTTGGTTGCAAGTTTCTTCGGTGTTTTCATTGTCAAAATAGCGCATTAAAAACCAGAATTGTTTATATGCAGGAAGTTTAATTTGTAAACAAAATTTACTTAATCTAACTGTAGCCACTGAAAGTAGCTTCGTGAAGTGAATCGAACTAGAAATGTAAGGGGTTGCATTGAATAAAACTAAACAATGCAAATTCAAATGCCTAAACTTTGCAGACGCGCATGAGTTAACGCAAAGGACGACGATTGTTAGCAAAAAAATGTTGCTTGTTGCGATGGCAGATGTAAAAAAGGGTAAAGATTATCGAAGAATCAAACTACAACGTTGCTTCAAACTTTTTACAGGTAGTGTGTAGCTAACAAAGGTATCCTGGACAGTTTTCATTCATACAAAGTGACAGCATGTGCGTAAAGTCTCTTTGTTTATAAAACAATAAACACTTTCCGCGTTCTCAATGACACCGGACTTACCTGATCGTTGTCGTCTGTTTTAGGATCGTTGGCATCAAAAAGCACTGCAATGAACGATGTCATGAATAGCCTGGGGCTAAGGAAAAGTTTAGATCACAATAAGGAGACGTGAAAGCTGAAAACTCAATTTGAGCTACGAATGAGATAACGGGTTGAAACTAGCATGTATGCAACCATATATAAGGTATGACACAGATTCGAAAGCAGCTGGTTGCTGTTCTCGAGATGTCAAGTTTAAATAATTCATAAGTCAAGCACGGCTGGTATTGAAACTCGATGGAAAGGCTTCGGACTTCGATATGAGGGTTGAAGGCCACGGAACTAACTTTAACACGGCACGACGTTTCCCCTGGTTGTATAACGCAATAACTATAATTAAGTCAAGGCGTGACAGTCTAAGTGCCGATGTAAACCTTTGAAACCTTTGAAACGTTGTTCGAACAAGGGCAGATGCGAACATTAAACTTAGTAAAACCGTCGCCCTCGCCGCGCTAGGCATCAATTCGTCCGCTCATCTCCGTATAAGTTTCCTCGAACGCTATTTGATTATGTTATAAAACTCCTTTGAAAAAATTAATGAAAAAAATAACTTTGAGGAACACTCCCACATTCGTGGAAGGAGCGTCGACTTGAAACATGGAGAAAAACCACTAAACCAAAAACGACCGGCAAGGTTTTGTGATTAGTACGCCTTTATTAAGTTGTACGGCTTTAGAATACGCAATAGTTCCTTCCTCTATGGCGTGTTGCATGGCACTGGCCAATGGAAAGTCACGTTCAAAACTATTGACTTTATATGGCTGCGATGTGAAGTAATTTAGAAAAAGAATTGTAATATAAAAATCCTAGCAACCCTTGGAAGACAATCACCGACAACTTCCCCGTTTAGCGGTTAAATGTACCCCCCGCTGTGTCTGATAAAAGAGAAGCACCAATGTGTTTTTAGTCATTCTGAACACTGCATCATCAGACTTCTTGTGACGCCTGCGCGCATGTGGACAACACTGTTCGCATTCAAAAACAGTTAAAAAATTACCCTACCGTAAACAACGAGTCAAGAGAGTGCAAACCTGAGTTTGTTTTTCCCAGAAATGCACAAACACAAGTCCCATTGCTGGATCATCAACAAGTTCTAGGTTCCTGCTTCACATCAGTACATTCAATTGCGAATAATGGCTCGTGATTTTTGTCTCCTTATATAACCTTTCAAGTTTTTCAATGATGTAAATTTTCTCAGCTTCGATATTGCGTTCACCATGGAAGCCAGACAGCACTCTCAATCCACTACATTAAGTGAAAGGACGTTGTTGGATAAGCTGCTACAATTACGGACAAAAAATGTGGGTTAGTAAGGTAAAAATTCCGTAAAAACAGTACATATTGAGTGGACCGTTTATTCGAGAAGACAAACGAAAATCAATTCTTTTTCATTGTTTCTTCATGCAACAACGAGGAAGTATTAATTTTTGGTACAGTAAAACACTGCCACCCAAAATGAAACATTATTACACAACAGGTATGAATCATGTCTTTATATGTAATGCAATATGGTCTGTTTCAAAATAAATTGTCTGCATACATTATTTATGTATAGATTGCGGGGTGGCCTTGTGCATTACCATGCAACCTATTACTTGGTTTTTGCTTCCGATACGTGAAATTGTTTAAATTACTTGGATTACCACCATCTGTTGCACTTCTATTTATGTCAATGTAAACTGAGGGTAATTGCTGGAAGTTTTTTATGAGCATAGAATGCGGAAATGTCTCAAATTTCAGTTATAAATGCATGTAGTATGTGTCATTGAAAGTTTAATGACAATAAAGGCGAATACTAGATAATATTTGATTTTTCGTCGAAACGGTCGAAAGCCAATGAAAAATACCAAAAAAGTGATATCATACCAATGTTATTGAAACAGACTTTCCAGGGGTTTACGAAAGGCACCTTTGCCATCATACTTTCCGGCTCTACCTTCATTTTCATTTGAGAAAGCACCTCGGATTATTTATAGAGCCGATCCAAAGCGGATTTGATTTCCCCGGCCATGGCTCCCCGGGAAGAGACTTTCTTGTCACTCGTGATTCCGGCACAACTACCTAGACACTATGTCGATGACCTCCTGCTTCGTTTTCACCACTATCTTCGTCCTATTATTCGCGACTACGATCAGCGCATGTTTCCTCAATTCGTGTCCCTATCGTCGCTACGGTAGAAATGTGAAGTGCGCTCATTGCGGTAAGTTTTGATTCAATTAAAGGGGTACCGTAATATTTTTAAGAACGGGAGAATAACATGGACGCGACACTTCATGAGGTGTCATATCCTAAGGGCATCGTTAAACTTTGCGGGGGAGCGTGAACTTAAAAGGGCATCGGTGTCAAGTAACGATGAGAAAGTACTTTTCACTGCTTGTGGTCTGGGATGGGAAGTGTTTTGACCTTATTAGGGGCCAGAAAGCGATGTGGACAAAAACAATCATTGTAGGAGAACCTGGGAAAATGGATAACTCATCCGGTATTTGGCACATTTCGCAAGGTAAAGAAAAATAAATGCTTTTATGTAGTATTACTTGAGAAATATTGCCAAATAATAAGTAAACGAGTATCGGAAGTGGAAACAGGGTTATGTAGATCCCAGTAAACCTCCACGAAGTATAAATTTTTGACTCCTCTAATTCTTGGGCTTAAAATATTTACTTAAAATTTGTTATAGGCACCAACGGCGACGGCGTCTGTGCCGCCGACAGCGTCTGTTGCACGTCAACCGCTTGTACAAACAGCGCTGACTGTGTTGGAGCCCCTTCGTGTGCGCCACGCTCCTGCAAAGTGGGTGATTCTGCAGGTATCTGCATTTCTCCAGTCCTGTGCTGCTCACAAGGTAAATCCATCCTGCTCCCATCCTTTTGCTTTATGCTAATATTTCGTTATCATTTTTACAGAACTCTGTCAGCAAAACATGAAATGTCTCCTCGCTAATACGCATCCGTCATTCCCGTAATGCATCTTTTGTAATTACAATCAACAAACTGTGATGTTTGTATTTTGGTTCATTTTGCAGTTGTTTATTTCATAATGAACTATGTCAAAAAGACAATTGGAATACATGCCATGAGCACGTATGAATGAGAAAGAGAATTTGACAGAGACCCGAGAAAAACCAAAGTGGCAATGTTGGAAGAAGTAGGCATAGTGGTGTTTCGCTCTTTGACCCTAAAAATTCGTGACAAAAGGCACAAATGCTGCCAAAGACTGGCAACAATCGTCTTATTGTCTTAAGACAGAATTTTTAGGATGCTAAAGAACGAGGACATGTTTCAAACTGAGGTTTGCATGGCAATAAAAAAGTACAGGGCAAACGTAAACAAAAACCGTGAAAGTACAAAATTAGAAAGCGATGGAATTGATTATATATCATTTTTTTCCTAACAAATCAGATTGTTGAAGCACCCATTGATGTGTCCGGAAGTCTGACGGCTCATTGCCTGTGGCGGTTGGTTGCGCAGGTCCGTTCGTGGCGGAGCGCCGACGTTTTTTGTGGTGGTGTGGTTTTGGCGGCGGACCTGGTTTTTCGGTAGACATGTCATTTCCATTCGGATTCTTTGATACACCGGTATTTTGTGCTTTGAGCGGCGACGTACTAATTGCACGGCGTTTATGTCTCTTTTGATGCCGATCTTCGGCACCAGCATTGCTTATTTTTTTCGGCAAACTGTTGTTAACATGTGGTGGTGGACCGGGTGGCATGGTAGAAGTCGGTGGGGGAGCAGGTTGAGCTGGAATGAACCCCTGGTCTGCCATCACCTGCTGCTTCTTCTCAAGTTGTTGCAGACGATGACGTTCCCGATTTTGGCGTCGTTTGAACTGTCTGGCTTCTCTTTCGAGTAAATAGCGCTGATAGTCTATCTGACGAGCCAGCAAATGGGACAAACAAACCCAAAAGCACTGTAAATACGGATTCCGTTATGCATAAACCATGAAACCGAGAAAGCTACTTACAACAGGAAGAAATAAAACAGCTACGATAACACCGAGATGTACTGCGTGGCTTTCGAAAAGGGCACGCACGGGTTGTAAACACCCTCTCACATAAATATCTGTCTCCAAATCCTGTACTCGTTTTGTCTGAGCATTTTGCCAACACTGTAAGGATCGCATCGCTGGGAGTAATGGATTCGCACTTCCTGCGGCTTCTGAGATAACAGTTTTACGACAGCAGCTAAATGGAACACCGCATTTTTCGGGATACGGATTAGATGCGTTACAGTTAAACTGTTCACTCAGCTGCCAATCTCGGAAACCCTGTGACATCGAGCTCACACCACAACATTCCATCTGAAACCAATATCAATTTAGAAAAAATCAATAAATAATTAAACGTTATTAAAAACACACCTGCTCTTGCACGTAGTCAACAAAGTCACCGATGTTGCGGTTCGTGTGGTATTTTTTAATGGAGTACAGTAAGATGCTATGAGCAGAAATACCTTCAGACGTATCCGAATAAAATAGTATAAAAAGAAAAGAGGCTCCCATGACGATTAAAATGTAGAACAAAAACACACAAAGTGCAAACTGAAATGTCATTAATATTAATTAAAACTGTAATTATGATTAAGTTTTGTAATAACTTACAGCTTTGAGTAATGCTACATTATCCCGCAAAGAGCCGAATAGGCCAATTAGTGATACGATACAAACACTGAGGCCAATTACGATAAAAAGTATAGCCGGATTTAGAACAAAATCTGCCCATTCTTGTATGGGACGTGGATCCTTGACGCAAAGATAGATGCCAAGAGCTAACGCAGTGACGCCAGCAAGCTGAAAATTCCGAATATGATGTTTAAAGATTCAAAGTATTAAAAATCAGGTCATTTCATCTTTGCGTTTTTGACTTCTAAATCTCTCTGACTGTGTTCTATGTTGTGTTTTTTACAAATGTTGTTTTCGCTTCCGACCGAAGAAAGCGAAACAATGGAAAAGCATTTCCGCCTGTATGCAATTTACAACATTCCATGCTAAGTAAAGCCTCTCAAATGGGTCGAGTTATGTGATGTCGTCAGCGGCCGGATTTTGCGTGGGATTTGTCTTTTGGGATGGTTGTGTTCGCCTCAGTGCACAATCAACACTCGAAGGCTACCAATTGATGACATACAGATTGAAACAATTGCATATGTATTAAAAATTAATGTGCGCAACTGTTATTCCTACGGGATATGTTGGCGCTAAGCCTCGTTTCGGGGATCTTTGCAAATTTAATCAGGAAGTTTTCAAGTTTCGGCGTCGCCGGATTGTTTCGCGACGGATGAATCGGGCACTGTCTCAGAATTGCATGCATACGTGGGTGAACACCAGCTATTTCCGGCTGGATTGACCTCTCTTCTTGTATCCTCTGCCAACGATGTCAAAACAATCATCGATGCAAATTTTTCGCGCGAACGCTTCGCTAAGCCGTGACCACTTCAAGAGCCTCCGACGGGGCCACCATTGCAAACATGACCAAAATAACGATTGCCGAAAGGCAGTTTCCGGGGCTTATTTGCCGATCGCGCGCCGGTCAAACATAGCCTCCGAACTATCGGTCATTCATTAGTGATTCATCGAACGTGCTCAACAACTTCCGTTGTAGCAAGCTGTGCCTTTCGTGCGCATCTTCCTTAGCGGTAGTTGGTGGTGCCAGTAAAAACAAGTTTATTGGTTGAAGTCATGACTCCCGAGCGACATTACAGGTGTTTTGAGGATGCGGTAAAACTAGTTTGACAGTCACAATATCGTCTTTTCCCATGCCTGTCGCTTTATGACCTCGCACGGCTACTTTGGCAATTAACTGACGCTCTCCCACCATACCCTCGGCAAAGCTAATCGGCTCGTTCTTCCGGGCATCGTCATTGACGCAGAAACGACCTGTTTGCCGTTCCACCCATAAAAAATGGTGCAGAAGCCGCAGGAAGAAGGAAATTCAAAAAGTCGTTAAATTCAAAAATGTCTTTGTCCAGTGGTCGTGGCGCCTGAACAGACGACCAACGACCTCCCTGTGGGTTTGGTGGTATCAGTGGCGCACGCCAAGAGTCATTGTGCCTCTTTTACCGAACACAGGCTGCATTCCAGAGCGAAATTAATCAAGGTTGCAACAGATGTGGAAGAGATAAACTCACAAAGACTACAAAGTTGAGCATGAAACAGGTCCATTTGAGGGGAGCACAGATCTCCTGCCGGGGCTTCTCGACCTTCTTCTTGTCATACCGGAAGCGCGGCAAAGACACCGATGACTCGAATCGGTCATACTCGATACGTGCCATCGGTGGCAAAAGGTGTTGGCGTTCGTGCCAGCGTGACCCGATGATGGCTTCGGGTTGCGACTTGCCTCTCCTAAAAATTGACGATAGTTACGTGATGTCAAGCAACAAGGAAGGACAATCAACGGCCTTCAAACACGTCAGGGGCCAAAATGAAAACAAAGAAGCACATTCGTGACGACCGAGGGAAGGAGACGAAATAAAATAATTATGACCACTTTAACTTTGCTTGTATGAACAACGCAACTGTTTTTCCCATGATCTAGACTAGCTTCAAAGAAGAGGTCTGAACAATGCTGTCTCGAACTCGAACCCCAAAAAAACAATGAAACGCGTGCAAGAATAAAAGGATTGGTCCAAATCGCCGATGATGGTTTAGTTTGACCACGACGAGGGGGAGGTCGACACGCGATAACGATGCGTGCTACGCTTAAGATGAAGCGCAATGTCCTCGAGGCATATTGATCTGTCTAAATAATACAAAAGAGTGAAATGCGATATTTCTTCCTACATGAATGAACAGTCATTTTTTATACCTCACGTTGTGTCAAAAACAAGAAGCGATCAGCCGTCAATGTGAAATGAAGAGGATAGCTACTGGTCACCT
Organism: Panagrellus redivivus; assembly: GCA_000341325.1. Taxonomy (NCBI): domain Eukaryota; kingdom Metazoa; phylum Nematoda; class Chromadorea; order Rhabditida; family Panagrolaimidae; genus Panagrellus; species Panagrellus redivivus. The sequence continues at coordinate 315,423 of KB455554.1, read as the reverse complement.
TGCAGGAGACGTGCGCATTGCTGCTAGATAGACTTTGTTGACAGAACAAATTTAGTACCGATTCTTTCTGATACGCTAGTAAGCTCAGTGTTAAGCGGGTCAAAAAAGGAGGTTTGATGAGATGAGGTCGCCGGAGAAGTCTATGCAAACATACAAGTGTAAGCGACCTACCGCTCAAGTTTTGTGTTTTTACACGGTACCATGACGAATTGAATGTACTGTAAATACTATTCAAACATATGTCCAATCAAGCACCATACATTCAAAGTAGCTGATCGACACAAAGCCGTCGAGTGATGAGAAGTTTGACAGGTTCAAAAAGCTGCAGCAATCTCGGGGTGACAGTGGAAACAACACCAACTTCGATCAAACTTTTCCGCAACCAGAACTGCCTACCACGAAACCGCAACAGCGGTGTCGCGGCGAACAATCGCCTATTTCGTGCGGTATCCCCGTCTGCGCGACGAGACTCACAGTGGGTTTCTTTGCTGCGGCAACAGGCTATTCGTCGTCTACGGTTGCACAATACGACGCCGCGGATTCGGGACCCGGGTTGAGGCCACTTTTCGAGGGCGTGCGCCAAATAGGAGGATATGCACGCTACAAAGCCCCGGTTGGTGATGGTCACTCCGGACTATGTTTCACTGGGCGAAACGAGTCTGCAAATGGCCGAAGAGAAAGCTCGCTAGTGACAGTCGAGGATTTTGACTGAGTAAGCATAGCTCCGACTGGCATCAGGTTAGCGTTGCTGCAATTCGAGCCGCGCCAACAAAACCGTGAGCGGATTACCAACATGGATGGACATGCATTGGATTGCAGAGATAGCTCCGACTGGTGGCATCGCATCGACCTCACACTGCGCCGAACCGGACTACCTCCATGACAAATGTTCACCTCCATAAGGACCATTTTCACCTCTTATCATAAAGCAAACTATCCATTACACCGTGACAACCCACCTGATTCAAGGGAAACACTAGAAGCATTAGCAATTGAAAAGCGGAAGCGAACAGACATGACCAGACAGCGAGGGTTTGATATGATCGCGCAGATGAGTGTCCTGAGGGTACTGAAGCGCAACAGTTTCCAGTGGAAGTGAAAGTTTTTGGAGGGAGAGAACGAGCGATAGATTGATGCGGTTCATTTGTTTCAGCCCCAATTCTGATTCGGGACAAACCTCGTAAAACGAACATCCGGGCAATTTGCAACAGTAAACCTCGGCTAGCCCCAAGTGGGTCATGAAAAAATAAGGCAAACCAAAACTAGAGATAAAAACAACTTTTCAACGACATTAAAATCGACAGACAGATTACAATTGCGCTGACCGATACTGCGAAAAGCCATGACACAGATCTTGGGTTCCCGCGCGGTCACAAAAAAAGTGCAAATGGAACGAACCACGGATGAGAATTAAATGGAAAAAACGTTCTAAAGCAATCTTAATTCCAAAATAAGGGAACATGTGATTGATCATCACCCTAATCAAAATGGTAGCGACAAACAAGCCGATGTGAAGTCTTTCGAACGTCGTTTTGATATGTATTGACGAAGAAGACGAGGCCATGACTACCCCTAATTCTGCCTCCGGGTTGTGACTTGGCCCAACAGCTGAAGAGTCATTCTCGTGGCAAGGCAGTAATAAATTAGAAAATGCGCAGAAGGAACAACCCCCAGTCTCGCTAATAAAGGTCATTGAGTAGGCTGCGGGAGTGTGCCTCGTTGAGAAGGCCACGGGGAGATAGTTCAATGTTGACGACGACCGACACCGACGAGGCCAAGTGCGCGACATTGTGTTCGGCCGTACACGCAAGCTGGAACCGTTCATTTTCGACGGAAGAGACACGCTAGAACCATGGAGCAGCTGGTTCAAAACGGCACCGAGGCCACGATAAATCGTGTCATTACGAGGACGACCATCAGACTCGTGAACGCGTTCGAGCAGGTTCCTGGTTGGTTCCACCCCTTAGTACGAGACCACGGCGCGTGGGAATGGCCTTCAAACAACCCTAAGACAATGAGTAACGTAGATGCGGAAGAGATTCACAATACGAAGCGGGCCGAGCCTGCGGGAGTGGGGTGACGGTCAAAAAACCGACAAGTTTAACGCGTCGGCGAGGTGCGCAAGAACAGAAGGCCGACAGCTGGGCGATGACTGCCGTTGACAAAGCGCCAATTGACCATCTCCGACCATTATGACAGAAGACGGCGCACCAACGTTCCGTCATCAGTGCATCAGTCGTGCAAAGTGCCATACAATCTTTTTACATCGACACTGCAGAAGAAGCTTGGAATCCAAGGACGCCGATCGCTTTTTCGACTGACAATAGAAACGAAAAAAATCGTCAGTTAAGGGGGTTTGTCGATCCGATTTCGAAAAGGATGGGATTAAAAAAAGCGAGTAGTTGGGTGAAAAGAGTTACCGACGGAGCTAGAATGCTGATGTGAGCTCCGGTTCGCATCGGGAACTGCAATCAGTTAACTGAACCTATCAGCCATTCCAGATTTGAAGCCTGACATGCGCATACCGTCGAAATGACCTCGTCAAGGCTGGTCGCCCTGAGAAAGGAGTAATTGCCAGCGATCTGCACAATGCAGCGAGGCTCTACAAAAACACTCACTTTGAAGGTTACCGATGTCAGGGTGTACCCCCGTGCCATAGTCAGTAAAACATACATAATGACTTTGTTAATGGTTTAACTAAAATTAGAAGTTGCACACTACCGTATTATGCATGAAAAAAGGCAGTCAAACGCATCGAGGAAGAGAGAGAAAACACTTTTCAGACGATTGTTTCGGTTTAAGAAGGTTTTATGTGACAAAGTGGGCCGAAAAGATTCAGAAGCAACGGTCTTAGTTGACTACACATGGCGGGTCCCGTCGAAATAGACATCTGCTTTGCGGCATTGGCGGCACCAAAGTGAGCTTTATTGCCGACTCAGTGTTTAAGGGCCCGAGAATTCTCAGACTGACCGGCGCAGTTGCCGCCGAGAACCCCTGCAGGCCCTCTGGCTAAATGAAACGCCGAAAAAGGTCCATTGGCACTGAAAGGAAAGTTGCCGGGGAAAATGGTCAGCTGCGTGGAATTGGTGATGAGGCGTACAATCAGCTACGCACTTTAAACAAGGCACACATGGTACAGGGCACGTAAAATAAACGGGCTATTTGAAACTGGTTAATGCATTTCTAAGCATTGCAGATACATCTTCGTCTCCCAAATTACAGCACTTTCACGGTGTTCACACACACAAAAAATATTTGAACGAATTATTCTCTAAGAGTGTAACAACATGGATGTATGCTGAGAGACTTGACGCCGACGACTCGGATGGATGACCTTGGATTGCTGGTACACTGTCGGTATTCGGTCTTCCTTGCTTTGGATAGAGCCTCAATTGAACAGTGGCGTAAAAAGCGACCTCAATATGAACGAAACAACCGTCCGCATTTCATGGATGAAACATTTGCGCTTGATTTGTAAGCGGATGGACCCTTGGCAACCACTAGTAGCCCGAAATTAGATAAAGACCCGACAATACCGCCGGCTTTCAAGTCCATGCCAACGGAGAAGGCACTCGGAATCACCCGCTGCGCGGCAAGCTGCGCAGAAGATTGTTCAAATGAGATTACTTCCCGGACGGCTGCCATGAAGGACATGTGATGACTCAAAAGCTGAAATTGTCTTTCAGAAAACGCAAAATTCATTTCCATTTAAATTTAGTCGACAACTCGATGTTGTTAGAAGGTTAGAAAGCAACGTGGAGCATCGAAATTGACATGCCAAAGGAACCCATGGGTGACAGAAGTGTGCCTCTGGGGCAATTTGAAAAGTAATACGACGCAACTGAACAAGAAACTACTTACAGACTGAATAGACGACCGTAGGAACAGGGGTTACACCTTCAAGAACCCGATATGTTATCTTTTATTGTGTCACCCCCTTACGCACACGGAACAAACGCAATTATAAGCAATTTTTTATAAATAGCAATGAATGTTGTTCTTAACGACTCTAACTCGACGGAAAAACACTTTTTATAGAATCAAGGGTAGCTCGAACCACCATTTTGAAGTATCAACAAAAATCCAACTATGAACACGAAATTGCAAAAAGGATGCGAGCGTAATGGTTTCTTATCGAAAGATACGATGTATGAATGTAAGTTAAATTAATGCTGTCTTTAAGGTTCTCGCATAGGATAAAAACCTTAACGCGCAATGATTATTTAACGCATCAAATACCCGTAAATGTCGATAATCATTCGCCTCGGGCAAATCGAGCTTTCTGAATCACGGAGTTTGCGGAAAACGGCTACTAATCATTGTTAGATCCCAAAAAGCAGCTGTATCCGAGGGAACCTGGTTTGAATCACCTTATAAACATGACAACCCGTTATTTGGTTTCACTTTGGAAGGGACGAGACGACTAATACTTCTGAGGGATTATTCATTGAGTGTATCGTTCGTTAAACATGGCCTAGCGCTAGCGGCGAGCTCCTTGAGTTGCAATGCCTCCAACAAACTCACGAATCATTCATTCATCGTTCAATTTCATCGTCTTTTTCTTCTCGCTCTTAATACGGGTCAATGCGCCTTCGTCGCGTAAAACAAGTGCAAATATCCGTAAAAACTGTGGTCATACAATCAAATGCATACAAGACACCAGTCAGCGGCACTGGCAACCGGTATACCAGACAAAAATGCATGAAACAAGATGTTTTGTCAAAACATTTTTTGTATGAATACGATTTAGGGGATTCAGACGGTTTGCTTGAGGCTTCCCACAGGGCAGGTGGCTGGAGTCAACTAAAAATTGACACTGACTTTAAAGATGAAAACTCTTTGTTTCCGCAACGTAGACGGCAACATCGCCCAACGACGCACTTGAGTCCATCGGCCGTCGATTGTAGATGTCGAATATAAAAACCAAACAAGCATTAATGGCGCCTTATTTCATCTTGTACCACTAAACGGCCCATTCGCGCAAAAAAACGTTGCGCTTACGCCGCCTGAGGGTTCTTTTTCCCCATTCAATTATTCAATAAGTTGTGACAAAACTCGTAATTGCGCTATGCGCATGAGAGTCAACGATGTTGCTGGTGGTTGGATATTGGACAGCCAAGTCCTTGCCCGCGCACGACAGCTTCTTAAGTTGTGGATTGACCGAGCTGTCCCGAAAAAACCGGTATAATCGTTTGACAAGAAGGCCCAACAGCCATTTTCAATGACGTCTTATTGAATTTTAAACAAATAAAACCATTAGAAATCCGGTAACGTTAACGTTAATGGCCTTAAGTATATTCATTAAGCATAGATTGAAATTTCAAATA
>KB455554.1:290183-308877 GCA_000341325.1 Panagrellus redivivus | reverse complement strand
TGGATGTCAAAAAATCGGGGGTCGGCCCCCCTAAAAAACCTCGCGAATGGCCTTTTAAGTTGACGAATCTCAAAACTGTAGGTTACTCATGATGAATGAAAGCTATCATTAATAAATATTAAGTGCGGTATACTATCTGATGGTCATACTCATTATTAACAGAATGTTTTAAAGGTGGTATTGGCGACCCGACAATATCGTAGCGTTTGTCCACCTCATTGATTTGCAGAGTTGAAAGATATGGGGTACGTTGAAGAATATCGTAAAAATCGTTGACACTTCTTGTTTGACCTCCGGTTAACATCCGAGAGCAAGCGTCTAACGATGACCCGTGTGCAACAAAAAGAATAGTATCTAAAACCGTTATGCGTTAAATATTTTCGTATAAAGTTTAAAAGTACTCACTATATCTTTGTTTTGAAAAAATTGTCTTCGCAACTTTAGCTGATCTATCATAGTAGTTATCTAAGGTTTCTGTAACACTCAGATCAGAAGCGCGAAAAACTGGATTGTAATCAGCTGTTACGGGATATCCCGCTTCCGTAAGCTCATCAAGTGTCATCCAAGTTGGTATTATGCTGCTTCTACATAGACCTAGCCATTCGAATAAGCCGGGTTCTACATTTAGTTTTAAATGACCGCAATTCATGCCTGCAATATATATAATTTGTAACTTGTTTTCGTGTTTTTAAATGTTCACACCTTTTAAAATACCAATAGCAGTTTGAATGCATCTTAATGCCGGGGACACATATACAACATCAAAATTTATATTTCGATCTCTGAATGCTCTTCCTAAAAACAATAATATATATAATTTATGAGCGAGGTGGGAACCCAACCTATCAACTTAGACTGCAAATATCCAATTTCAGTCAATGGCGTGTCCGTCCGAAAGCCAGCAACGCCATTTGCTCTTCGGGGAAGATTCCTTGGAATATTCAAATTAAACGGACGGTATCTGCCATTAGCATCCACCACTTTGTTCGTCCAGTGCGTTCGATCATTGAAGCAAAAGTCAACGCGTTCACCGTGTCGCGCAATTATTAGACGCCGCGGTGGTTGGCTCATCGATCGGTGAATAACCCCGTAGGGCAGCAGAATAATACAAAGCAACAGATGCTTTACAATCTTAAGAACACACCGTCTGCACCGAACAAGAAGGAACCGTCAACAGGCGTTTTAATGCACGATATTCTGCGTCGGTCGCTCATGTACCCATGGTTGACAGCACAGCCTTGCGCAAACTAAACTTTCGCGTAAAGATCAGCGCTTTCACAGTCACCGACTGACTCGCTAAAAAATGGAGTGTTTAACCCCGACAGTGCTGACGGCATCCCACTTGCGCAGTGGTTCTTTCCACTTCCACGGTCACGGCGGAAAACATTTATCCGTACGATAGAAATCTTTATTATTTTCAAGTGACACCAATAAAGTTACGGATTAACTGTGCTTGATAAATACAAATCAAATGGCAGAATTAGTTTAGAGGCAAGGAGGAATACTTCGATAGGTATGTAGTTTAGGCTTGTCTGACGTTGCGCGTGTTGAAGATAGTTTGTGCCTTGTGGCTGCTCAGATAAACGTATTGGCCAATCACGCGAGCAATTTCCGATCCCTGAAAATGGTTTTATTTGGCGAACTTATGATTGAACTGGGACAAAACATACCAAGTCAGTTGCAATTGTGAGGATGGCTGCCTCTGGGTCGTTTTCGGGGCCGAGGTGAATGTCGAGGAAACTGCCATTTGCATTGTTATACTTGCGGGAAGATCGAATCTAAAACGTTGTTTGTTTCTACTTTCAAATGTACTTTTAGTTTACCGTTGATAATGGACAGTTTAGTTGCACATCCAAGTTGGCTGGTGAAAGAATGCTTAGCCCAGTTTTGTTTACTGCCACTACTGGGCCTTCATAAGTCTTCTCCGCAAGTTGGCACTTGGCAACAAAGTAAAATGAAGATCCGTACAGCGGCCAGTTTTGAATGATTTCTGAAATAGAATTTCGTGGTAAGTTTGACGTTTTCCAGTTTTTACATACTCAAAAACTCCAATCTTGCAAGGTTTCCGTTGGTATTCGTCGATATTGCCGCTAATTTTTGAGAAATTCTGCCGACCCAGTTTGAAGGTGACAGTTGCGCTCTGTCAAGTACTGTTCTTGGAATGAGGGTTTGCACGGCTTCATCAGTCAAAGAGTCGGCGGCGTTGCCACTTGCAAGGTGCAAATATGCAGCGAGCTTTGCGGCATCGTCCTAGATTTTTATTTTCCGTTTTTGGTGTCAATGTAAAAGAAAAAACACTAACTAAAGTTTTCGCTGGAAGTTGTGCTTTGCTGCCGATTGGTAAAGGTGTCAAAAGACCAGCCATGTAGTTTGGCATAACTTGGAAGAAGAGCACATCAATGTAAAGTTGATTATCTTCGCGTAAAGGATGGATCCAAACTGTTCGGGTCAAGATCAGTGTGAACTTTTCATTCCGTGTTTCCAGTTCGGAAGTAATGTCCAGGATGTACTCATTGTTACTGAGGACGCGGAGTGAGCTGTCTGCAATAAAATTATAAGTGCAAAGTTACGTTAATAAGCAATCATACCGCGATCCAAGATATAACAAAGTGCAAACTCCGCTTGTTCAATTTCGCTCCAGACATTCATTTCATTACACATATCTTTAATGATTTCTTCGGCTACGGTAATCGTGCGCGTGCTAATCAACTTTTTTTGGTCTCCAGGGAACTCATAGGCTTGACGCTTAACATTCTTTCCGCTCTAAAAGCATGTCAAATTAGTCTACCTTTACTTTCATTTTATATAACATACGGTAATAGCTTCCACTTCAGCGGCTGTCAGAATAAACTTTCGGCCTCCATATTTCAAGGTTTGCTGCAAGTTGATGAGACACAAGTTTGCCGTACCATTGAATGGTCGTCGAGGATCATTAGCTATATCGTTTAAATATTTGATCAAATATGGCTGCAGACTGGTTGACGGGGCAAAATAGGCTGTAATGATGGTAAACAATCGCCATCCAAGGAGCAATGAATCGGCTTTGGGGCTCTTGTTGCATGTCGTTTGCTTGATAATCTGGCAGTAAACTTCGTCAGCCAAAACTTGGTTTTTGTGGCACGCAGAAAGAATTTCGTACACACAATCGGTGATGGTTTGACCGCGTTTTTTGTGCATGTCGCCCATGTAACGCATCACACCTAAAGTGGTTCATGTTTTTTTACCCTTTTAATTAAAAATTCTTACAATCAAAAAGATCAACTGCTGTTTTATCAAATTCACTGCTTTCAAGTTTCAGCAATGAATGAGTCAACGGTTTTTCTGTGAACTTCACTTTGTCGGTTACATCCTGCCAAGTCCAGTCTTTCTTCTTCCGATTCAAAGTGAATGACCCGTAGTCGGATGATTTAGGTTGCCGGAAGTATCGCAAAGCAAACTCTGTCATTGTAAGACGTTCGCCCTGTGGAACGCCATAGATAGACTGGTCGGCCCAATTAGAGTAAACCTAAAAAAATTGAAAATTGAACAAAAAAATACCCCGTCTTTCATCTTTTATGTGTTAAATTTATTTTCAATTTTTCTGTTTTTAAAGAAGAAAGTATCGAGACGGCGATTTCTAATGTTAAGCGACAAAATTTGCAGAAGTGCTATCAGATAACAGAAGTACAAATAAAATTTGAAAGTATCATATGAGAAATAAAAGTTTTTTATAAGACTGTCACAGCTTCTGGCACCTGGTGCAATGTTACAATTGGTTATACAAAAACTGATACAAAAATGTCCGGAGTGATTAAGTTGTTAGCTGGCGGTGAAAGCTGGCAAATTTCGTTTCAAAAATGTCGTTTTGCTTAATACTGTTGTTGAGGAGGCGGTGGTGGGTGTGCAGGTCCGTATGGCAGCGTGTCTGTCGTGTTCTTTGGCGGCTTGATATAGATCGGACGTGGTGGCTCGCATTCTTCGTAGCTCCATGGAGGCCACTTGAATGTGAAGCAGCAGCAGTGAATTCGATGATACACTTGCTCTTTTCTGCGGCCCGGCTCAATGAAACCACCGGCACGCTTCTCTCGCCACGAGTATCCGCCTGCGCCTTGACGGGCGACAGTGCCGAAACCACCTCCAGTTCCGCCGTGGGACTCGTGGTGATATTGGTAGCTGCGATGTCCAGCGCCACCACCACCGGCACCACCAGCACCAGCAGCAATGGCTACTGAAGGTGGAGGAGGGGCACGGTTGGCTTCAAGAGCAGCAGCGGCAGCTCTTTGAGCAGCAGCTTCTTCTTCATAGCGATAGTCAACACCGCGATCGAAATTGTCTCTTTGGAAACCACCTTGAGCTTCAATGGAGCGAGAATAATCTAGAGGACGGTGTTGCTCACGGCGTTGAGTTCGAGCGTAAAATTCGGATTCAGGATAGCGTGAAGCAGCAGAGCGAGGTGAAATTCCCTGAGGTGCAATCGGAGCACGGTAGCTATATTCATCATAGTACGCTCCAGGAGGGGGTCCACGACGTAAAGTGCCGACAGGAGGATATCCAGAGCGTTCCGTGGTGTAGCGGACTTGACGATCGTACTTCGTGAAATCGTTGTCATCGCCGTCTTCGAAGTGCTGATTTTCGACTTGACGGGAACTCGTCTTCCCACCACGGTAACCACCATCAGCACCAGAGGAAGTGTGAATCACAGGCACATTAACGGTCTCGTTGAAGAACTCATCACGGGGAGGAGGACCACCATCACGAGGCTGTCGACGCGGCATCGACGCATGCAAAGTTGAGTTACGCTCGATCGATGGATAAGGGTTAGCGTCGTACTCTTCCTCAGCTACAAAATCACGCCGATTGTCGAGGGACTTGGAACGATGCGATCGGTCCAAGGGTTGGTTCGTCGGGTACCCTCCTGGATGCTCGTCAATGGGCGGAAACCGCGATTGCGATCGCGACCGCCGGTAGGGATCCATGGCTGGGCCGGTGGGAGAAGCTGCTTTGACGATCCACAGATCGAACTCTTAGTAAACAAATGGTTCTAAAATGGTGCTCAATACAGGAAGGACATGAGAATCACGCAGAAACACTGTGAAATCAGATGAGCGAAGGGTTTATGGTGACTCGTCAAAACAGCACGTAGTACGTTGTAAAACGGGGTTTCAATCACGACGTTTTTGAAAAGCGAATCCTAACGAAGTTGGGTGCAAAATTTCCAATTAGACTATCGCAAGGTGTGGCAAATAACGTAAGCATTGCGCATCAGGGGAGCGTAAGGTCCGCCCGATGAGAAAAGTTGTTTAGAATGGAGCGAGCTGATTTCGGTTTTGCCGAGAGAGAGAGAAAGGAGTCGCGGCCTTGTTAGGGCAAAACAGGTTTGAGGCCTTCGGTGGGGTTGATCGTAGCCGGCCACCGTTGACTTCCGTCCGCTTCGCACATTTCGCGCGGAGCCTTCTTACCGCATACTGCGCTCCCGGTTCGTTATAAGGTCCTGATGAATCCAAAGGAGGAGATACTGGCTGCCTATCAAGTACCCGTTAATGGTAGACAACATCATTGCTGGTTGTGAATGTTGCGGTTTTGAACATTCAGCGATCCAAATCATCGGTTACACGCGACAACCTCCACCCCCTGAGAAATCCCAAGTGCACGAAAATGACAACAAAAATCAGGCGAAAGTATACAACTAATCGACGATTGTCTTATTGAGACCCCACCTTTCTCCGGCGCGCCGACTGAAGAAATGTAATCAAGCAAGACACTTTTTAAACTGTTCCCCGTTTAAGTTTAAAAAATGTAAAACCAACGTTGTCGGGTCCTTTGGGAAGGGAACCATAAATGATGGCGTTGTTAGTGCGATAGTGTGATGGTGCTGCGTACGTGGCATGGACCGCCGAAGGCGGTGCATAAATCTCCGATCCGTACTAAAAATGCTTTAGTAGCCAATTGACCATTTAAGACATGTTGACGCAAGAAAAAACAACTAATCAATTAGGAAGAAAGTACGACTAACCTCGCTTTCAGTGTTGGTGGCCGTCGTTGATGCCGGTTGGACGTACTCGGCAGGGAACCAGCCAAACCGATTACCAATCTTCCCATAAAGCCAGTTGCCCGCTGAAGGGGCCTGGTTTTGTACATCGGGTTTCACAATCTGTACAATGTCTCCGCGGCGGAAACTCAAAAGGTTGGCGTCTTTGATCTGGTAATTGCTAATGGCAGTCACAAAACTCTTTTGCTGCAAGTTTTTGTTTGGTAATTTGTGCAATCAAGAAACGGAAGTCAACAAACAACCTTCGGTGATGAATCCAAAAAGCGATGGATAAAGTCAATAGCTTGTTTTGCTTGGTTGCACCGGAATCTAGAGACGATGTTTTGCTTTGTCGCGATTTTGATGATGGATGAGTTTTCAAGTATGACATCCGTTATGTCATGATAGCTGTAATGAAAATCGTAAAAAATGCTATCATCAAATGCGTACACCTACTCAAAGTGTGCCTTCGCTTGTAATGGATCACTTAGGTCGTCAGGACTACGCGTCATCACACGGATGCCGGTTTCACTAACGCCGAGAATCATTGGTATGTGTGAATCCGACCATTCTTCCACGACAGGATACATTCGTGAAAAGTATAACGGCCATTTTCGCGCTTCATTGATGATTTCGATTTTGACTGGTTGGGAAACTTCAACTGGATTGTCGAGCAATTCCACCGGAACTCGATGTTTGTCTGAATGAACCAATTATAAACAATAACAATAAATAAACTACACTTAAGGTGTTATCTTTTTTTTAGTATACGTTTCCATTTCAAGGTCAATGTCTAAAAGAACTTACTCAGAATAAAATTAATGCGTTCCCGTTCAAACTGACGAATTCTGTACGGATTATTCTTGCGGCAATCACCAATAATTTGTGCAAAGACAAGGTCAATGGCGTCGGCGTCGTCTAACTGCTCACCGGGAAAGAATACCTGTAAATGATACTTTTGTTTACGAGTGAACTATTAATTGAGTTAGGACTGACTTCTCGTCGGATTGTGAGCTTCCAAGGTTCTTGCAAGTAAGCTGTAGCAGGTCGTGCTCCATTTGTGGCCATCGATTTTACCTTAATTGCCAGTGGTGCTTTTGCAATGCCATATTGAGATTCACTGTCGCCAAAACGACTTGGTGATACCACAGTTTCATCCTCATAATCATGTTCATAACCATTTGGACTGATAAACCCATTGTTGTTGTTAAATCCATCATTGATGTATTGACCGTTGTAAGGTGTGTCATTTGTCCAAGGCACGTCATGCGTCCGTCGCTTTAATGAGGGTGAGGGGTATCCGCCGTTTAGGGCGTCGCCCATGGCAGTGTTGCTACGTGATCGTCGAACATCACCCAAATATTGACGACTTGCAGGACGAGAAAGGGTATATTCACCGTTTGGAGCATAAATGGGCGTTTCCGTCATAGCAGGAGACGGCAATTCCATGTTACGATTATAAATTCTTTGCATTGATGGAGACCCACGTGGAACAAGGTCATTCCTTTCCGGGTAACGGAAAGCACGTTGGGTTCTCGGCGTTGAGGATGTTGATCGAGGTTGCCTCCGTAAAAGTGTCCGTGAAGGTTGTCGTGAATAAATTGACTCATCATCTTGATCATAGTCGGGTGGGGGAATAGCCGCAGGTGTAAAACTTTCATTATGCGCGAAGCCTCTAGGAGTGCTTTTAGATCGCGAACTCAAGTTCCTACCTCGTCGTTCGACAGCTGGACTCTCGAATCGCCGACGATTATTCAAAGGACCGGGACGACCGTTAGGAACACCACAATTGGCACCAAGATATCGGGCACGCTGGGAAGTAGGAGTAATCTGGCCAACTCGTGGAGTTTCGCTTCCACCGTTAGGTGTCATCGTGCGTTCATTTTGACGCTGAAAAGTTTCTTTTATACAAGTTCCAGTAAAGAGATTGAAAAACTAACTATTTGCATTGTAATTGGTGGTCTTACATCGTAGTCCGACTAAAAAAAGTAAAAAACATAAGTGAAACTGGGAAAACTAGCTTACCTCGTAATAGTTGCGTGACGGACGTTCACCCTCATTCATGTAAGTGCTGAAACAGAGAAGCAATCAAAGATAACAGTAATGTTTAAATCTTTCACTTTCAAAGTTATGCATTATTGAAAGAAAACTGGAAATGTCCAACTTGCTTACCGTGAAACCCGACCGTTCATTGGCGGAGACGAAGGACTTCGAAAATCTCGGTTCTGGAAACAATAACATAATTGCAAAATTTAAATTTAAATAGTCTTACTCTTAATGGGATGTCATCTGCTCGAGGCATAGTGTGGCTTGAACTACGGCCATCATCCATGCTAAGGTTGATACTTGCCGGTGTTTGGCGGTCTGAAGACGGTATTTGTCACAACCAGTTATAAATTTAAAATTATGTAAAACAAACCTTCATTAAACCGTGGGGATGCATAATAAGGCGACGCAGAATAGCCGTTTCTGGTTGGATAACCGTAGTAAGGATCATGTGGAGCGCCACCTTTGATGCTGGCGGCAATGGTATCTCTTGTCGGGTCTTCGTTTGGCGGTAGTGCCTACAGAGTAAGTTTATATTTTGTTTAGCAAAATTATGAAATTACCTGATCAAAGACTTCATCAAGAAACCTGTTAACATCACCATTATTAGCTGGAATACGCATGTTTCGGATACGACTCGCGACACTCATTTTCGCGTACTCTTCCGGTGTCAATCGAGTTTGGCTTTGTGATTTCTGAAACCAAGCATTTAATATTTGAACGACCTGGAAACAAAAATGGGACTTACCAAGATACCATTTCCACGCTTGAGAGTGCTTGAGTCCATTGCACTATGAACTGTTCGAGCTGAAATCCCGCAAATTCATAACCTCGGCCATATCCAAGTCGCTTCTTTTTTTGTCGCAACCGATTAAAACCCCCATTTCTCGAAAAAAAGTACTTGAATATCTTGAGACAAAGCTGGCTTATGTGATCCGTAAAATGGACAAGTGGATTTGAGCGCGAAATGCGGAGTCATCCAAAAAGGGGTACCCGAAAATGTATTCACTTACGATCACTGATTTCCGGGATTGCTCGATTGTCGGAAACACTTTGATTTCGAGCTTGTTCACCTGCAGGCTTCACACTAGGAAAAGTTTCGAACGAGACAAACGGGTTATGCTCTTCCGGAATTTGAGGAACCTCGAATGGCGATAGGGCGTCAAAGAGAAAGCTTGGTCCGTGCGCGGTGCTGTTTGCTTTGTCATCCTCAATTTGCAAACTCCATCCTTCGGTTTCAGCGATCCCGCGTAGCCTTAGGACGCGTCCGACAACTTCATCAATTGTTGTCCATGAGTCGGTCTCGACGTCAATTCCGTCACCGTCCGGAAGTCCGATCGTGACCACCAACGGCTGTCTACGGAGATATGATTGTTGTTCAAGCACCGTCGGAGCGAAAACTCGATTGCGGTTCATATGATCCGGGCTTTTTGTGTGGCGCAACAATCGGAACAATCCCTCAAGCAACATTGTTGCAAGTGGCTCGTTTTGCTGTTCGAAATAACTGAAATTTTGCTTTTCATTGCTATGTGTCGAAGTTTTTAAAAATGAAACCCAACTCTTTCAACATCGGAAACACCAGATAGCCCGGAGGGAAGCTGTTGACCGCCATTAATAGCAAGTTCCATGCACCTTTTGCGTTTTCAGGATTCTTGTTGTTATATGTCTGGTTACACAATTGCATGTAAATCTCATCGCGTTGATCAAGATTTTGAATGCCTTGTTGAATTATGTATTTTGCAAGTATGCATCGTTGAGCCGCTGTGATTGTGTTGTCATTCATGTAACGAAGGACAAGTTTGAAGATTTTGAGGGATAATTCAAAATCTTCTTCGGTGTTTTTCGGCAGAAAAGGGGTGAATATAGGTTCACGGCGCGCTTGGAGTACATGGTGCTAAAATGTTATTAATATTAGGTTTGAAAATATTACAAACGCACCTTCAAATTGAGCTCAGCGAATTCCTCAATCGAAAGCTGATCCACAGACGGCCGGTCAATTGACACATCAAAAGGCAAATATGTTGTCTGTGTACGGACTTTATGAATAGCTGGAGCATTTGTATTTAGAATAGTGTTCAAATCTTCCGGCAGTTCATAAAGATGAGCAACGGCTTGTGATGAAACTTGGTTGTCTTTCTTGTCCTTCTGATTTACTTCAGCGAAAGTCGGAGAAGCCACTGATTTTAAAACAGTTTCCTCTACCTTGCGCAAGCTTTCTTGTTTCAAAGCACCGTAACGTTTGCGCGTGCTCCATCCACGTGCTGCAGATTGAATTCGAATAGCAGCAGCTTTCTGATTCAAGAAGTTGTTTCGAGCTACGTGCTTTCGGTAATTCCGCTGGATAATAAGAGCAGAATTTTCTTGAAGCGCTTCCTTTGCGTTATTCAACTGTCTGATCAGTCTGTCTTTCATGAAAACACTGTGACTGCCAACCGCAAAGTCGGAAATAAACTTGCTTCCTTGACCATTAAGGATGTCGAGAACGATTTGTTGAGGTTCGTCGTGGTTCACAACTTCAATGGGTAGTAAACAGCGATACAAGTTGATGAATTTTTCAAAACAGTATTTCTGCGGATAGCCGAGGCTGTTCATGCGATACGTTTCTTGAACAGAAAGTGACTTCATCTGACGACCAACAACTTCAGCATCGAATTTTGTACTGGTACGATCTGAGTTTACGCGGACACAACGCACAAAATGACAGTTCTCACTAAAAATAAAGTTTATTTATTACAAACACAACAATATATTAAAACTGGCATACCTTTCCAACTTCTTAACAAGTTCATAAACCGATTTGGCATACTCATCCGCCGTATACACAATACGATTACCCTTTTCAGCTGAGAAGGGAAACAGTAAAGCCAATGACGGGTCATCAGATGTCGCAAGCAGTTTCCGAATAGCGCTCAACTCAGTCCAGCGGTTTTTCTGTAGAAAGCCGGAAACGTAGTAGTATGCCAATCCCGCAAAGTGCCGAACCCCAAATTCATAACGGTCTTTGGAACGAGGCTTTGCGTAGATACTCTTATCTAGATGATTCAAGTTTCCACGTTGCAAATAAGCTTCATCCGAGCCTTTCGGAAAGCGGCTTTCATCAATCAACAAAGGAATCAAACCACACGGACGGCCAAAGAGCATCTTAATAGTGCGCTCATTGTCCAAACCTTTTGGCATTTTGTAGTCGGAAGTAACACCTTCATCTTCATAGTCTGTTTGAAAGTTCTTGAAAATTTTGTTGATGTACAAGTTTTCCAGCTTTTCATTGACAGAGTTGATACAGAATTCTTCGAAGCTGTTATTTGTGTAACGCTTAAAGACATAAATTTTTAAGTTTTTAAGAATAATTCAAACAGGCAGTACCTCAAAGCCAAACCAATCATACACTGATATCTTGGCATCATTATCAGCGCACTCAAAAAAGGTCGATATGCGTTTCAACACCCAATTAAAAAGTTCGTTGTAAATTGTCTTTGCAAATGAATCGCTGTAAAATTGAACACTAATTAATTGCGTTCCAAACTTTTAATTTTACCCTACCGAATGTCAAGGACTTTGTCAATCGAAGTTACTACAGCTGGCTGCGGCGGCGCGTCATCAAGGTCATTGTCTGATTTGACCGGCGAAGACAAAAATACAGTCTTGAGTTCTAACCAATCAATTTCAAGCAAATGGGCAATCCATTTTAATTCCGACTCATTTGCGATTTCAATGGTTTGCTTGCCACCAGCAATCTGTAACAAGTTAAGTTAAAGTGATAAGTAACGTACATAAACAGTACCGTTTTACTTTTGAAATAAATGTTGCCAACATGGAGGACAACTGCCAATAACCGATAAATAATGTCAGATTGATTTTCCGAGAAGCCGATTGTTTTGAGAGCAGCCTCAAATCGAACGTGATCTTCGGCGTAGGATACGGCGGGTTTGCGGTTTTCAACTTGGTTGAGGTAAAAGTATTTGCTGGCATCCTTCAATCCAAGTTTATCTTTTTTCTCAGCATTCAATCCATGGCACAGTTGATAAAGAATTGGAAATGATGACTCGCCGGCTCTGTGACTTGTCAGTTTGCCAACTTCCAAAGGTAATACGCCAGTAACGTTCAGTCCTGACAGCTCACCCCTGAAATATGCTGTCATTAATCTTATTTTTCATGAGGCTCTTACTTTTTGTAAAGAAATTGAACAGCATAACCAAATCGTGTTGCTTTGTCATTCTTGATCGTTTTTGCAACACCGAGCGATTCAAAGATGGTTTGCAACGCGTTGATCTGAAAATTTATACTTAAAAAGGGTATAAAAACAAAATCTTACATGTTGGCATGTAATCTGCTTGTTTCGCGCGACGGTGGTCAAAAATCGCATAACATGGAAGGCATTGGTAGTTTTTCCTGATCCGGATGTACCACTAAAACAAAACTATAACGTGAAGTTGATAAAAACTTAAAATTTACCCAAAAACAATATTTTCATTTGTGGACCCATTCTGCACATTTTTCAATGCTTCGTTAGCGGTGGAAAAAATATGAGCTTTGTCAGAAAAGGGACCATTCTTATAATACTGTTCGATAGTAGGAACGTCATAGATCTCAAGATTCTTATTTGGATTCAATGCTAGCAGGGTGCCTCCATTGAGTGTCTAAAACATGCCTTTATAAATAACAAGGCATAAACAATATCACATACGTATATTTGTTGATTATTACAGCGAGCCGCGACAACATCAAGGATTGCATTGCCGTTTCTGTAATTTGGTAACTTTATTTGCAACAGACGTTTTAACTTACTTCAAATCAGCAAGATCCTCTAAATCTTTGTACTCTTGAAATTCTACCATTCTTACATTGATGGAAACTGAAAAAAAGCCTTGTTATGATTAATTCGTATAAAAAACAGTTTGACGGAACACGTTGTAGTAGTCAATAAATGAATAGTATGTCCTGCGGTTCTTCTGGGAGAATCAATCCCCCACGTTCGCCGGCTTGTCTTGACCTTCACCCAATTAAGGCGTGACATGCGTCGGGGCACATTCTGAGCTCGTGCGAGAATTAGATCCGACGTACAAGTCGCACCTGCTATCGGCGGCCTGTATGATGGCTGCGACATGCACGGAAGCGTAAACTTGAAAAGTCGTTCTTACGATAAAATCCGGCAGTTAGATTTTCTGGAAGAACATTTGTAGTAGTTAATTGCTTCTAGTTTTTGTCGTAAACACCAGGTACTGTATTTTTCAGTCTTTCTTCATGTTTTATGTGAATGACACTAATTGCATTGTTATGATGCTGAGATTTTATCATTGTTAACATTAATAACTACAATACAAACTTAATCAATAATGTTAATAATACATAAATATACATGTTTGGAATTTGTTCGGTTCTGTTAGGACCATGTGATGCCGTATCAGCTGTAATACTTTGCTTGTCTGGCGTGGAACTTTCATTAGTTTTTGGAACAGATTTTGGACGTATGATCTGTCTTCCGAGAGGAGCGGCTTTGTTCGAGAGTAAGTCAAAGTAATTGCATAAGTGAGAATCGCACACACAATGCTTGCTGATGGGATCGCTGCTATTGGTAGCATATTCGGTTGTGCACCCGGGTGTCACTTTCTGAAAAGTTAATCTCATAATGAAATCTCCTCGATTGAGACAATCAAACCTCGTCACTATCGACTTTTAAGCATCCTGCCATAATTTCATAACGTGGGCGAACCATGCCGATAAAGTTATCATGGTCTTCAAGATTTTCCTCAAAGCTAGCGCTTTCGACGACTAATTCGGAAGTTGTCAAACTAATGAAGCAGTAATGCCCCTCGCAAGTGTCAGATTTTCTAAATACGTCTTTCCCGAAGGGCTTCTTTGCCTTTTCGTGCAAACTGTAGCAATAGTTTTGGTCATCGAGTCGGCGTTCGACGACTTTTTCAAGTTGGTATTCACGAGTTTTGCCGACTTGATTGCAGAATCCGGATGGATTTGTGCAAACACATCCATGAACAACCGTCGATAAAGTTGCTTCGTATCTTGCGCAAGTCGTTTGTCCTTGCAATGCGGGATAGTCATTGATTCTCATAAAAGATTGTAGTCTCGGCAGACCCAGGCCACATCCCTATAACCCGATATTAAGTTGAGTCATTGATAAAAAAAAAGAGGGATCAATGACGGACCTGTTCTACACCATCAAAGTCAACAAGGCAGTAATTACCCCTACAAGTTCTCTTGCACTTCTTGTCGGCACACTCATCGCCATGGGGCTCTGAGCACTCACAACACTCAACGGTTGGCAAAGTTTTCGGGACATAGAATTCCGATTTCCGTTTGTTGTTGCACTTTTCACCCTCGCAGTAACAATGGACTGATTCGGCTTGTCCTGCATAATGACAGCCATCTAAACCCGTTGACAAGCCGGAAGCGCAACCCTTCTGAAAATTAACTTTGTTACCATGCAAATTGTGCTTCAATAGAAACCAAACTAACTCACTTGAATAATGGCAGTAAGTTCATCGGGAAAGATTTCAACTTTCGTGAAGCACTTGTCTCCGGAACATGATGTCTCACTCTCACAGTCGCACGTTTCGGGGTCGAGTTTGCCGTTTGGCAGGGTTTTGCAGTAAGTCGTGCACGAATGACATTGATACCCCGAGACTACTTGTAAAACTGTACAGAAGGCCAAAATAATGGCCAGCCGGCGCCAAGGGTAAACCACTCGGGCCATGCCTCGCAGCTCTAATCTCACAGTCGCATTAATGGGTTTGTTCTGGCAAGACTGAAAAGGCCAAAGGAAACATTGACTCACGAGTACTAAACAGGGCTATAATAATCGGGTTTTGCAATGTGAATGTGGGTCTTTAGCGCTGGACGAAAGAAACCCTAGTCCGGTTGGAGCAAAAAAGTATCCAGGAAAAGAGTTTTGGTTTATAAATTACCGTCAAGTGGATGGATGGTTGGAGGAGCAGTAGATCTACTTTAGACCAAGTATCGCGAGAACGATATGGACTTTCAGAGATACTTTTCACTCTCTCCGCGATAAAACTACGAATACAAAAACAAAAAAATCAAAACTGACATCTGAATCAGACTTTTTGCAGTTTCGCGCAGGCGAAAACGTCAATGAGACATCTTCTATCAAGAAAAAAAGGGGAATCCATAAGGAGCAATCGACCGAATGGGGGAGATTCTAGCAGCCCTCGGGCATGCGCGCAGCAACGTCGCGGACGCACATTGGAAGCAGCGTTAGCGTAGGGTATTTTATGGTTTAGTTCTTCACGACTACTAGCAGACAACAGCGGTATTTTGTGGTCAACTCTCATTTTTCGCAGCTTCCTTTTCGGGAGTAGAAATGGTCGTCGAGATCATTGCAATAGCGATCGCGCAAAACACCCATCGCTTCGGAGATGCAAGAAATTTCGCAGGACATTGCAAAATGGATGGATTCACCCACCTCACACGGTAGGTGGCAAGTGTCATGTTTAACAAACGATCTGGCCCCGGAGACAGCCGAAAAGATGGTGGATCGTGATACTTGTAGTCAAGGACCAGCTCCGGTCACCCAAGTACTCGCGGACTGTCACGACTGGCTGCAGTTCATTCGGCGGTTAAAAAGGCGGACACAATCCGAGTTAAACGACGACTAAGAAGGCGCTGAAAGCGGACACTCGCTTGGAACCAGCTTGCAGATCAAAATTCAAGCCTCCTGATTTGCACTGTGGTGGCTTCAGCTACTGGGTCCAAACGAGTGAAGACAACGTTTGTTTGTTAACCAGACTGAGAAATGGAGCCTTAAATGCGCAAAAGCAGATCAACACTAATTGAAGGTTTTCTTTGAAACGCATGAATAACAGCAGCCGCCGCCTTCTCGCCGCATCGTCAAATGTATTATCAAATGTGTCCGGTTCAATTATATTGATAGTTACTCTTTTTTTGACCCCCTGCTTCTCCGTCTGCTCGGACAAAGATTAGTTGAACTTTTAAAAACCTGGAATGCATTGCTTGAAATATTCATGAAATCTGTTTGTTATTCTGTTTTTCATTTGCATACAAGTGTGAATATCTACGACGTTAATTGTGGCAAAAGTGAAAGGACTAGGCAACGCTGAGTCAATTGTTGCATTTGAAATCCAAATGGAAAAAGATTAGTCGAATGCGTGGTTGTATTTCGTAGCTACGACATTCGCTTCAGCACGAATGAATGGGAAATCCGTATAAATTATCATTATTGATTATGTATCTATTTTTACAATGTTGAATTTCCAAGAAAATAACACAGGCAAACTTTTTTTTTAACTTTGAAAGTTAAAAGATAATAGTAACAGAAGAAAATGAGTATCATCTTAAGATATGTCAAACATGTAAAATATAAAAAGCCAAGCTATTTTTGGTTTTATTCATGACACTGACTGACAGTAAGTCAGTTTTAATACGTGTTTGTCTTGTAGCATTGCATCCTTCAGACCGAACATAACATATGGACTGCGTGATTTTATAATGACATTGCTCACTTGGTATGACCAGTGAACTGTGGCCTAGACACTGTTAGTGTGTAATTATATTGGCCCCATACATTTAAAATGAAATCTAACATGGTGGATTTTATTGATGCAAAAGCAAACAAATAAAAACACCAATATAGCCCCTGAAACATACTTTAGCTAATTCAAAGGACACAGCTGTGATTACCTTTCAAAGTCCGTCTTGTTGTGCTAATAGAACAGCGAAAAGTAGTAAACTTCAACAGTAAATGGCAGATTGACCAAATAGGGACCATTTGACGGCTAATCAAATTACTGGAGGCCGAGATATCGATAAGCCTATGGGCGGTGAAAAAGGCTTGCTGACTTGAAATGCATTAAAACTTTGTCCATATGTGCTGTTGAATTGTGAAGCCGACTGAGGACTAGACGTATCCGTGTTACACAAAGGCCAAAAATACCGCGTAAAAAGTCCGTGAAGTGATGTCGTTGCGTCGTTTCAAATGAAAAGGAAGTCTTATCCGTCCAAACTGTCACCATTTTAGGACATGTAGTCATCGCGCCCCCAGAGCTTTAAGTCATTTCAAAAATTGCATCACAACAACGAGCTACACGATAGCAATTCAATTTCGTGGCTCTTTGGTTGGCTTGGCTTGTGCAAATATTAATATTCACCACACGATGCGTTGATATTGAACCAAATACGGGAGAATACTTTTTTGACGTGAATTTGTGTTAGTATTTTTACTCGAAATGCCGGCTCTGCCACATTTTGCTTCTTAATCGGCGAGACACAGACACCGACATTCTTGGCTATAGCCCCTTCGACGACCACCACTTCTCTTGCAAATGTTTCTTTATTATGTATTGCTAATAAATTGTGCCTAGGGGGCTTCTTTCTTGTTTTCTTCATTACACATACCCATATTTTCCTTGCGGTGTTATATTTTTTCCATTTCACGTGTATTCGTCAGCTTTTGTTTTACGCGCATGAGACGTCTCAGACTTGGCGTTCCGGGTTTTTTGAACTAGCCTACCGCATTTTGATGCCTTCAATAGCAACTTTAATTAAATCATCTGTAATTAACATAAAATAAACTCATAATTCCGCGTTTCCGCGAATGCGGCATTGCCTAAAAGGGATGTCGCTTTGCATTTTCCATCGTAGCATTCGAGCTCTGAGTAACCCCTGTAATTTGCTTTAAATACGCTAGTTTTGCGTGATCATAAAACATATATCGATTCTTTACAGTTTCTAAGTTGTTTAAATACATTTTGTATTTTTAAGCGTTTATGTAAGTTTTCGCAACCGTCAGCCTATCGACACTGACACCGTTTAAATGCCATCATTGCAAATAGGACCGCTTGAAAGTATACTTAGTTGACTTGGCTGACGGCTACGATTAGGTGCCGGCGCGCAGCAAGGACTTTATGTCGGAAGTTATTTTTTGATGTTTCCTCGGACCATCAAGATGTTCCGAAGGAAAGGGCCGCATATAAGCACATCCAAAGAACGCGTATTCCAATTTTCTTTGTTTGTACTTTTCCAATGCTAAAAAAATCACAAAATACCCATCCGTAGTGCAATTTGCTTTATATTTCGTTAGACGATGCACAGTGTCTATTTTTTACTTAGGCATCATTTGAGATTCTCTTATTTGTGAAGACACATGTACTACTTTGTTTGGTTTCAAATTTCTCGTCGTTAACACATTTGGCTGGTAGTTCTTGAATAGCTTTCGACTATCTGACGACTATACATGATCATATTTTGCGTTATTACGTGGGTACTTTCTTGGCATAAAGACACAGTTACAAGGGCGTGGATATCCCTCCGAAGGGGCAACATGTGTCGTTATTATTCATACCTCTTAGCTGTGCTTCCATTTTAATTTCCGGATTAAGTCTCGAAGGCTAAATCTTCGGTGTTTTATAGCTAGCTTTTCTACCATGTATACCGCACTTCTCAGATGTTAATCTGTAAACCACCGAGCCAAACCAAGACTTTTGTATCGATAATGGACTTCTAAGTTTATCTTTCTACTTCACTAAAGAATTCAGTGGTAGAGTAGATAATCTGAAGGCTGCCTCCGCTTGTTCTCACATTTTTGCCCAGTCACTTGACCTACACTTTAAGTGTAATTTTCATTTCAAATTAACTTAATCGTTTCTCCCTATA
>KB455554.1:229700-275973 GCA_000341325.1 Panagrellus redivivus | reverse complement strand
TTAGTTCTTATTCGGCGTCTGCCTGGCAAAAGGCAGCTCAGATTCAGAGGCCCTATGAAGCCTGATCTTCGTAAATCAGGTGATCGACTTTTACATATGAAAGAACTAGTGATTTCTTAGTTCAGTTGGACTATGTTATAGGCACCCTTGTCCAATTTGACTACACTGGTGCCGTCTTAACCCAATGCGACGAACTCGACTACGCTGGAGCCAGCCTAGGCGAACTCGACTATGCTGGAGCTAGCCTAGGCGAACTCGACTACGCTGGAGCCAGCCTAGGCCAACTCGACTATGCTGGAGCTGCGATCGACTTCTAAGTCTTGGTGAACTAGCTGGAGCCATCCTAGGCGAACTCGACTATGCTGTTGTTCCAATCGACTTCTAAGTCTTGGTGAACTAGCTGGAGCCATCCTAGGCGAACTCGACTATGCTGTTGTTCCAATCGACTTCTAAGTCTTGGTGAACTAGCTGGAGCCAGCCTGGACGAACTCGACTATGCTGGAGCCAGCATGGGCCAACTCGACTACGCTAGAGTTCCAATCGACTTCTGAGTCTCGACGAACTACACAATTGAAAACAGCCAGCCTTGTCCAATTCGACTATGCTGGGATCAAGGTCAACTTCTAAGTCCGAATGAACTGGTGCCAGTCTAGTCCAATTCGACTACGCTGAAGGAATTCAAAAAGTGGACTTCGAGCGTGTGCAGTGAAACGGAACACAATGCCAACGTCCGGATTTGTCCGGACGAATAGGAGAAAGTGGACCCAAAGCGACATCAAATTATCACTTTGCGCAAGGTTTTCACCCCTTTATTGTTTGTGTTTTCATTTCCCCAAGTTTTTCTTGGATGGTGACGTCATCAGCTATCGAATGATGACAAGAACGGTCAATTTGGCCGTCTGGTTAATCTTAAAAGCTCGAAAGTCATTTCTCCTAAATGTCCAAATTTCCGAGAATCCTAAAAGTGGATTCTGAAGTCAAAATTTTTGAACCCATGGCATTATGCGAGAGCTAATCGGCATGGCAATTACTTTCTTTTGTCCCAATCGATTTTGCAATGCTCACTCCCGAATTAGGCTATTTTGAATTTTTCGGGTTTAGGAGAAACGACGGGCAACCGTTAATGACACGCTCGCCTCGCAACAAAGTTTGGAGATTGTATGTTGTAGTTTCGGTGAGCACAGCGTGTCCTTTGAATTCCACGTGTGCGCTGACGAGAAAAGAACACTACACATTTTGATGTGCTCACAAAGTTGTGACAACTTTTTTGTTTTTTCATGCACACTTTGATATTAAGTTTATTTCCCGCTCCTGAATAATAAAAAAATATACATTAATACACCCTAAGCAGTGAATAACAGCCTTCGGGTTGAATAATATTGCTGGCAAATCTGCATGTAATCCTTGACGTTATCGCATTTAAGGTCGGGATAGTAGTTTTCAATGAAATGGCAGTGTGTCTTGGCGTATTCATAGGTGTTTTGGAAGCCGTGTTGCCTGGCGAAGTTTCGGATGTTATAGCAATGCTGCTCGGTGATTAGGGGTGAGGCAGGAGTCTGAAAATTTGCAACTTTGTTGAATTTTTTACTAATTTTTTCAATTACCGTAGCATCAAGACCCGTAGTACGCTCAATCTTCGACTTGTTGAGCCGGTTCAAATGCCTGCGTTCCACAGCAAACTGTCGTCGGAGATCGGCTACGCGTTGTTTTTCTTGGTCAGCGGCGTCCGCTGTGGCGTCAACAATCTGTGTTTCACTCACCTCGGTGGGTGCACTCGTCTGCGTGTTCTGCAAAATGGATTTATAACTGAAAGTCATAAACTATGCAGAAATGCACTCACATTGACCTGAATCTTTATTTGCTTATGGGGTGCATATACATGCGCAGGTTCTGAAGTCGTTGTGACCTCAATCGGTGCGCTTGTCGTCGTCTCAGCTTGCGAGTTAGCATTGTGAATCTTGTAGAACTCTTCAAGTTCGGCAAGTGAGTACTGGTTTTTCATGGGGAGAACTGGCGAAGCGGTTTCGGCTGAAGGTTGAGGTTTCACGATCTGAACCGGTGTTTTGACGACAGCCATGGCGTGTTGCTGCTGTTCGGAGATGACAGCTTGTTGGGGTAGTTGATAGGGCTGCTGGACATTGTTAGTTTGTTGTTGGATAAATTGTTGAGAAGATTCGGATGGAATTTGAACCTTTCCATAATAAGACTGGTTAGGGTCAGTCGGCAAAGCAGCTGGAGGCTCAGTCATAACAAACGCAGGCGCGGCTTGAGCTCCGGGTTGGGTTTGAGGCTGAATGGCAGCCATGGCTTGCTGTATTTCAAGTTGTTGACGGCTGAGTTCTTGGCGCATTATTCGTTGTTGCATTTCCATAAGAATGCTCCGTTGTTCTGGGGTAAGTTGGGGGTAGACAGGTTGTTGTTCTTGTACCTGTTGAGGTTGCGGTTGGGCAGACATCAAAGCCGGAAGTGCGGGTTGATTCCGAACTGGCACTGGAGGAAGTGTGGATGGTGGAGCAGTAGCGACAGCTTGTTGCTTCAATTCTTCAGCTTTAGCCGCAGCAGCAAGCACACCAGTATTAACATTACCGTCATCATCGATAAGCTTGTAACGCTTGCCATTCAGGATGATTTCCTGGCCCGCATAAAGGGGACTCGATCCAGAAGGTCCAGATGGACTTTCATCGGGTTTTTGAATTCGTGGCGATTCTGATTCCTGAACGAAAGCTGAGTCCGGTGAAGATTGTTCCTGTTTAGGTGGTAACACTGGCGCGGCTTGCGTCGTTGCGACAGTTGTAACAGGCGCCTCCGTAGCTGGTGACGTGACAGGTGGCGTGAACAAATCAAGATTAATCTGGCCCAAGCCTTCCACTTCCGTCGGAGCGCCAACAGGCATGCCCGCGCGGTGGGTAGCTTTAGCAACAATCTTGGAAAGCCGCAAAACTTCGGCCATGGGAACACGAATAGACGGTTTGCCATCAGTATTAGGGATAATCAGTTCCCAATGGTCGTTTCTAGAACAAAAATCGATAAAAATGAAATAGAAGCACTAAAAAATGACATACTTAGGATTCTCATAAGTTCTATAAGTAAAATAAGGCTTGCTAATGTTACTCTCATTAAAAGTAAATTTCGGAACATTGTCGAGTGTCGCGTTTTCTGCCATAGCCAAAATAGTAGCTACGGTAGAAGCAGATACCGTTGTTGTTTGAATGGGTTGAGGAGTTGTGCTTTGCAGCTAAAAATATCGTTTAATTTTAAGTGCACGTGAAGTAAAACCATAAACAGAACTTTGATTTAATAGGAACATTTAAATTAGCACAAAGCATAAATAAAAAGTGTTCAATGGCAGTTGTAAATAAAAACAAATTAAACACTAACCTCGGTCGGCGGTGTCACCGGCATTCCCATATTGTCACCGTTTCCTTGCAGATTGAATGAAAAGCCGTTACTGAAAATAAAAACAATCTAAACCTATGAAAGTTTCAATTGAGTTTATTTACCCAAACAAACCGCCAGCAGCATCGGGAGTGGCTCCACTGTCGCTGCTTCCGAATCCACTTGATCCGCTGGAGCTGGAGCTTGAACGATCATACTCGCTGGAACGAGAATCGTAGTACTGATTACGTTCAGGTTCAATGTATTGTCCCTCTTTGGCCATCTTGTATAGAATTTCAGTCGGAAGTCGAAGAAGGCGTTCGACGTCTTTTTCGGTCGGGGTGGCAAAGATTCTGGCAAGGGGGCCTAGGACGGCTGAAAACAATAAGATAGACTGGTGTATTAGTAATGGTTAAAACTTACGTTGCGGTTGCTGAACTTGTTGAGGAACCGGACCATATCGAGCAGCTTGACCGTAATTTGCCTGAGGCCCATAGACAACTTGGCCTCGCTGTTGGAGAGGTTGTTGCTGTTGTCGCTGCTGCATTTGCATCAGTTGATACTGATACTCAAGCTGCTTCATCCTTTGAATTTCTTGTTGCGGTGACAATTGTTGAGCATTTACTGCGCGCTGTTGAGCAAACTGTTGTCTAAGCATCTGAATCTGGTCATAGGTAAGAGGGATTGGCTGTGGTGGTGGGTTTGTAGGGACGTATTGTCTAACTGGAGGTACTTGAGTTGTCGATAAGATAATCTTAGAAACTTCATTGAATCCAGGTAGAGGTGGCGCGTTACGAATGATATCAAATGTATCCTAAATAGCCAATTGAAGTTATCAGTTATGATAAGAAACGGTATTACCTTCATAATTTGCCGAACATTAAGTATACTGCCATCTTCTTGAGCTATAGCACTTCCAAAAATAAGGACAAGCAAAACTGCCGTTCGCATTTTGAATATTCCTGAAACCGTCAAGGTCTTTAATCCCTCAAAAGATTTCGCTCTCCACGAAAAACACGCAGTAAGTGAAGGGATAAAGAAAGTCTCCAAAACGGCTTTGCGCGATCCATGCCCCGCGAAGCGTCTCACACTCCGAATCTTACGTGCATGTCATGGACCTTCTTCGTAAACTAAACAATCGGGTCATCGCTCACAGAAATGAAATTTTCATAGAACTCCGTGGATCCGTGGATTGCTTTCACGAGACGAGCAGCCTCCTGACTGGAAGGTGGTGTCAAAGCGGACTTCAGGTGAGAGTTGATCAGACCGCCCCGACTCACTCACTGAATCCCATTCTCTCGCGGTGTATCTTCCTTTATTATTCTGAAAGAGAAATTACAGACTGACCTATAAAAGGATAGGTTCAGCTGGAGAGAAAGTAACGACCTTTTTTCTGGAATCTAGTCGGAGTTGAAAGCGTCTACAGAGATTGTACGCGCAACATGCATCCGAGATAAACTGGGTCTTATTTATTGTCATTCTTGTTCATCAATGAAACGCACGAAAACATGAAAATTGAGGTTGTCCGTGTACCTTTTGCGATTGTTATACGGCATATTAAGTTAATTTGAAGCATAAATAGGGAAGTTAGCCCACAAGGGCAATGGCATTACAGAAGAAGTCGCCATTAGAGTGGCCACAGTAGCCTTCACCGTTGGCGACGAATTGCATTTGAGGGAGTTGGGATGAGGGTTGACAAGCAACGTAGAATTTGTTGTCGTACTTTTTATACAGAGCGCCTTGGATGGCATATTTGGTGGTTTCAATGTCTTTGCCCATGTTCTGGAAGTCAATGTGTTATCAAAAAGTCTACAAAAAGTGAAGAATACCTGTTCCATGGTAACGCGCCACTCATTTTGAGGGCATAAGACGTGTTGTTCGGTGCGGATTTGAGGCTCGATAATCTGAAAAGACTATTTGAAACAATTGCCATCGGAAAGCGGTGCCTACCTCACGCTTCTTACGACCACATCCCGAGCTACAACCACCGCCGCATCCACCACCGCCACCTCCACATTCGCCCCCGCCCAGTCCGAAGCCACAGCAAAGTGTTTCCAACACCAGCATTGTCACAACGAGAGTGAAAACAACATATCGAGCCATCTTATTTAAATTCTCAACCGTCTGCCGGATTCACAGTGGAACAATCTGACCCCACCGAGGTCTGAGCCGACTTATATACCCTCACAAAGCCTTAATTATTTCCCTCCGAGGCGTGTTTCTTTCAGTTTTTTCGCTTTTCATCTTTGTCTGAACTATATCCGTATTGTCATCGTAGAACTGTGCCTCACATTCATATCCACTGACCCTTATGAGGAGGCATTGTGAATGAAAAATGAATTTCGGACGAGTTTAGTGAAAACCTGAGGTTACAATCATCTGCTTGATGGATTCTTTCTCCGGAAATGAGACAATGAAGATGTATCCATTCACGGAGACCGTAAAATGAGGACATATCTATACCGGACTGACAATTATAACATCGGGTTCAATTGTTCTTTTGTACCTGTTTGTCTTACGGACGTTCGCCACAATTGACAATTGACTAGGGTCAAACATTGGGGCGATACTAATATAGTATTTTTATAACAGCGCACTAGACGGATCATGATCAAAAACAGTTACTTGATCGTAATCATCAATCGCAGCGTGATTGCGGTGTGTGTTACACGACAGAGGCAGGTCGAAAGTCAGCAAAGTTGATCTCTTCACCTAATTTGGGAGGTAATATTGGTCGGTACCCATTTGCAGGTAGTGAACAATTGCTTGATCGGTCTTGATTGTTTGCAAGTTGCGTTTTGATTCTTGCAAAATGGATATTTTGGCGTTGATTAACGAAGAACTTTTCAACCCATTGGTGGATTACCCTCATGAGCAACGGAAAGTTCCGGGGCCTCATGCACCTGGCCGGATTGTCCCTTTGGATGTTCACGGTAAGAAGCTGGCTGTTAAGAATGCCTTGCGGTACATCCCTTCGGAGCTTCATGCAGTTTTGGCGAGAGAGTTTTTTGATGAGTTGGAAAAGTATGGGCATATTTATGCTTTTCGGTTTATGCCGAAGTTTAGTCTTCATGTAAGTTCTTGATTTTCATAGTTTTGCAAACATCAGAACTAATGTAGGCTATCCCGATCACCGAAATCCCAGCCAAATCCTCTCAAGCTGCCGCCATCATCCTGATGATTCTGAACAATCTCGACCCTCTCGTTGCTCAATTCCCTCAGGAACTTGTAACCTATGGCGGAAATGGACAAGTATTCTCCAACTGGATCCAATTCCGCTTAACCATCAAATACCTCGCTCAAATGACGGAAGAGCAAACCCTCTCTCTATATTCTGGACACCCTATGGGTCTTTTCCCATCCCATAAGCATGCTCCTCGAGTCGTCATCACCAACGGTATGATGATTCCCAATTACTCCACAAAAGATCAATACGACAAATTCTTCGCACTTGGTGTCACCCAATATGGTCAAATGACCGCAGGCAGTTATTGTTACATCGGCCCCCAGGGCATTGTGCATGGAACGACTGTAAGCAAATCAATCAATCAACGACATTTGATCCCATCACAATAACTTTCAGATCACAGTGATGAATGCCGGTCGTAAATATCTGAACACAGATAATCTCGGCGGTAAAGTGTTTGTTACATCAGGTTTGGGAGGAATGAGCGGCGCGCAAGCCAAAGCCGCTGTTATCTCCGGTTGTGTCGGTGTCATCGCTGAGGTGAGAAAGAAAGACAAAAATTGACCAAACAAAGGATGATACGTATCTGTCTTTACGTAATGCAAAATCGATTCAGATCTGCGAAAGTGCGCTCATCAAGCGACACAAGCAAGGCTGGCTCGACGTGTATTCCTCGAATTTGTCGGAAGTAATTGCATATATCAGGGAGTATCGGAAAAGTAAGAAAGCCGTAAGCATTGGATATCTTGGGAATGTCGTTGAACTTTGGGAACGATTGGCGGAGGAGGATGAACTACTCGTTGAACTGGGATCTGATCAGACGTCGTTGCATAATCCATTTAATGGAGGTTATTATCCTATTGGACTCAGCTTTGATGAGGCTAATGAGCTCATGGTTAAGGATCCGAAAGCGTTTGAGGTTAAAGTTAAAGATAGGTCGGTATAAAACCTAGTTTTGTTTTTCTTAACTTTTTGGTTTCCAGTCTAAAACGCCAATTAGCCGCCATCGACAAACTAGCCCAACGCGGCATGTACTTCTGGGACTACGGCAACGCCTTCCTTGTCGAATGCCAACGTGCCGGAGCCGACGTCCTCGCAAAAGACGCCAGAGACAGCAAATCCTTCAAATACCCATCCTACATGCAGGATATTATGGGCGACATTTTCTCCCTCGGATTTGGGCCCTTCCGTTGGGTCTGTACTTCCGGGTTGGACGAAGATTTGCGTTTGACCGATAAACTCGCAGCAGAAGTCATAAACAAGCTCAGTTTACAAAGCGATGGTGAGCTTAACTACAAAATGCATCGTAAAAAACGAACTTTTTTAGTAAGCAGCGCCACCCGTCAGCAATACGAGGACAACCGTCATTGGATTGAATCCGCTGAAGAACATCAACTCGTAGTTGGAAGTAAGGCACGTATTCTCTATTCCGATCAACAGGGTCGTATTGCCATTTCGCTGGCTTTTAACGAAGCCGTTCGAGATGGTCGTTTGAAGGGTCCCGTCGTAATTAGTCGCGACCATCACGATGTTAGTGGTACTGACAGTCCCTTCCGTGAAACATCAAACATCACTGATGGCTCAGCCTACACTGCCGACATGGCCATCCAAAATGTGATTGGTGATGGATTTCGCGGAGCCACATGGATCAGCATTCACAATGGCGGAGGCGTAGGCTGGGGTGACGTAATCAACGGCGGATTTGGAATGCTACTCGATGGTTCGACTGATGCGGACTGGAGGGCTGAGCTGATGCTTAACTGGGATGTCGCCAATGGAGTCGCACGTCGTAGCTGGAGCGGAAATGATAAAGGCTTTGAAACTATTCAACGGACAATGCAAAAGGTTCCGGGATTACTGGTCACGTTGCCCAACAAAATCGATGATCAGGCTCTTGATAAGCTCCTTAACTAACACACGAATAACATAAAATTATGTTGGGATAAGTAGTAACAACCATATTAAAGTTTACTAATGTTCACATAAACGCATATACAGTAAGATAAATTTGCAACATTTATTATTTTCGATGACAGGAATGCAGGAAGGTTATCCAGATCGATTTATGTCCTTTGAATTTGGCCCAGAAGTTCACTGTTACGGTTATGCCAGTTGCTGATAACGCTTTGAACTACGGGGTTGACGGCGTTTTCTAGTACTGATTTACCGCCGGCTGTAAACAGATAGTGTAAACAAACTAAATTTTGAATTTCGTAAACTCACGTTTGTCAGTTGAGCCAGTAACTTGTCCTGTTGTGACACCATCATCACCCAAATCGATCTTTCCTTTCACCTTAATCAACTTCTGAGGAGCTTCCGTCGCCGCACTTCCGCTATCTGCCAATGTTCCATTCAAACTCTCCTTAGATTCCTCCGAGCTCGATGTTTTTGGTTTTTCACCACTTTCCTCCGACTTTTCAATCTCCTTCGTCTTATTCTTTTTCAAGTTCTTCAGCTTACCCGGCAAAACAGTGTTCAATGTGTCGAGTTTCTTCTTTTTGATCTGGTTCGGGAGACCGGTTGGAATAATCGCGGATGCATTACCCGTCGAATTGGTCAGAATCGCAATGGGCACGCTAAACATGGGGTCAACAAGTTCAGCGCTCTGATTTTCACTTAAGCGGATCAGACTGTCATTATCGAGGGTGTCATTGTGGATGTACGGTAAAATTGCCGGACCGCTCAGTGAATCGTTGTCGGGTAGTTTGAAGGGCATAACAGCGGGACGCAGGAAACTTGAAGTGATGGAATCATTTGAGAGTGATAGGTCTTCAGAAGATGAATTAGTCAAGTCGGCTTTTCCGGGTTTGATGAAAGGCATGACCGCCGGGCGCATGATTCCTCCCGATGAGAGTTCGGTATCGTTTGAAGCCGAATCATCGGTTTCATTAGCGATATCAGTCTTGACAAATGGCAGAACTGCAGGGCGCATAATTCCAGATGAGCGGCCGGTATCATTTGAAGACAAATCATTGATGGTCTGATTTGCCAAATCCGTTGTCACCGGGTCAATGAAAGGCATGACAGCCGGGCGCAGTCTGCCTGCGGCGGTTGGGATATCCGATGCATTAATAAAGCCAGAAAAGTTAGCATCCTTAGAATGGTCAATCAGCTCATCAGCAGAACTGTTGCTATCAGCTGCCCACCATGGATCGCTCGCACTGGCTTCGACCAAAGCCACCGGCTTACCTTGTCGTAGACTATGGACAACTTCACCGCTACCGGAACTAGACGAATCGCTGTCTGTGTCGTTATCACCACCAACAGTCGTAGAACCACTTGGAGTAGTGCCGAAACTGAACCCAGAAACATAATCGAAAAATCCAGTCGGCAGACTGTAGTCATCATACACTGGAAGAACACTCGAGCCTGTCGTATCATAGAAATATTCAATTATACCAGTAGCTCCCGAGAAGTAATCATAAAAATTTCCCGTGAAAGCAGAATAATCAGCAATAGGATCTTGGGTTGATGATGACGATTCAGTTGCATTATCCGATGTCGTCGTATTGACTGCAACAGTAGGCACTGGGGTTGGTGCAGTCTCATTTTCCTGCTTCGCCTTATTGACTACAATGGTAAAACTTAAAATTGATTAAATGCAAAACAAAAAGGACAAAATTACCTGGTACGGCACTAGCAGAATATGCCAGCACCGCCAAGACGCATAGACAAATAATGTCGCGCATCTTTGCTGTTTTTTGATTGTATGGCAGCTGGTTGATGTGCTACCAACAAATTTTAACCACCTGTAGTGTTTGTTGGTGGGGGCGGAAAAATTGATCCAACAAAAGCGGTATCGTATTTGGTTAATCCGCTCAGCCCTATCGGATTAATATAGTTTTTCGATATTTCATCGCCAATTAGTGATCAATTTGTGCTTTTTGCCCATTGAAGAGTTCAACATCATGTTTGGAAGTTATTTTTTGAAGTTTCGAAGACAATGGATTAATTTTTTCAATAACGTGACAAGAATCTGTTGTAAAATGTGATCCGTGGGTATAACAATACTTTCTGTTTCTTAATTCCCATGTTTTTACTTGTTGATTACTCCAACAACTCTCGTTGATTTGTCTAAATTTCTTCGGCAAAATTTATTATTATAGCTGACGTAAGGCAACGTTTTCAGGCAGTTAGAGATCGACATTTAATTTGTAGAGGTTACAAAACAGCACAACAAACTAGAACCGGACTGAAAACAAAACAGTTGTTTCAAACAGATTAACTCAAACTGTAAAAAACAGTAACATAATTATAGACATTTCATGTCGACTAGATAGGAAAAGGTAAAGTATTACCGTGCGTTTTTAAAAACTAAATAACATAAAATATATTATTTAGGACATGAGCAGAAGTAACCGTTTGAAATGTTTAATAACGTTAAAACTGTTTCCCAAACGGTTAATGTCCCGTTGGATTTAACGGTATGGCGGTACTGTCATTCGGTTTCGTTATTGGCTCAGTCAAAGTACCGTCCCCCTCTATGCCTTTAATAAACTCAATCATAGAAAAGATCTGCAACGCGCAGCTCAGGATGAACGCCACAAAGCTTGCCAAGAAAACGTAAAAGGTAGATCCGTAAATGTTCTGAAATCGGTATTTTGTAAAACTGTCCGGAAAGGGCAACAAACATACGTGATTAATTTCTTCTTCTTCAGATAGATCGACTGAGATAACTTCAAGTACTATCTTAATAATGCCAACAAACAGGAAACCCATGATAATCGAAATGACAATAAGGCCAAGACAAAATTTGGCGCCAAAGTTACATCTTTGTCCGTGAACTGGTTTTAAGTAAATTTTGGGTACTAAAATGTTATGATTAGTTGTTTTTACATTTCGCAATGCCTTACGAAAGCTTTTTGTCGCACAACAAGTCGCAAAACTGCCGAGAAAGTCCGCAATACTTAATAAAAGCAATATATAAAACATTACAGCAGCGCGTGATATGCCTGAAACAAACTTATTATTTTTTTATAAACTAAATAAAAACATACTGTCCGAGGGTTTAATTATCACATCTTTGTAGGTTTCAAAAGTTTCATAAAATACCACTTTTTCAGAGTCCCCGTCGCCCGATTCGATGCATTTCAACAGAGTTCCATTGTCTTTACGATATCCGCAATCATTGTTAAATATGTCACGCTTAAATAGTTTAATTTAAAATAGAAATGTATTAAAAATCAAGTTACGCACACTTAAAAAGTATTCATCGTTGAAGTTATTGTTGATTATCCATTGACGTGAACGCCAAGCCCAGAGTAGAAGAAAGAAACTTGCAATTTTTAGAAATATACAAAATGCTTGGGTAAAAATGGCCGCGGAATATAGCTTCCTTTTGGTTTCTGACATGGCTAGATTGCCTAAAAGGACAGTTTAATGAGGAAATCATTTCAACAAAATTGAAAGCATTTGTTGGTACAATGGGACATGTACAAGAGCACGAAATGGGGAATGACTCGAGCAAGGCCCTAAAAAGAGTAATAAACAAAAGAAGCAAGCTTGAACAGCGTGAAGGGTGAACGACTTTAAGCCGAAACTTAAAGAATCGATCAACGCTATCGTTAAAGAGCGGAAGGGAAAGCAAAGCTTGTGTTCAGAAAAGTTGCGCAGCTGTGAGCAAGAACGCGAATTGTAATTAAAGGTTGCAAAATGCACTAAAGTTACGAGACTGCTGATAGCATCTGCGCAAATGTGTCCGTGTGGACCCATCCTCAAGTAGAGGTCGGTGACGTAACTAACGCATCCTTCCGATGCTGAACCTACTCGACGCCAACGTGCTCGGCCAACGAATAACGATCGCAATTCGCCTCGGCCTCAGGGGCCCCCGCAGTGACTTCGACAAGGAAAGAAAGTTGTGTATTTGGTTGACATTGAGCGGTCTAACCACTTACGTCTTTGTTTAATAAATTTTTCACGGATGACTCGATTATTTACAGACACTACTGTGTCTAAATTTATTGCGAAACTATGGAGTGGAGTAACGGTTGACGCAAGTTGACTCGGATTTTGTTTGGTGGCGTCACATTTGGCAATTACAGAACTGGAGGGTGTTTTCTTTACCTGACACGATGGAAAGAAAAGCGCTATGGTAACCACCCGCAGAAGGGAAAAAAGCCCATGTACTTTGACAGCTACAGCGGACAAATGGCATATGAAAAGCCGTGTTGAAGCAAGGGGTCGCTGAATCAATTCAACAAGGACCACACTTTCACCCCTGTGTCCAAACAAAACTATTAAGTACTGTGAGAAAATTACAGTGGTGAAGACGCTGCAAAGTTACAAAATCAGAACAAAGCAAAGAAACACAGTTCAATGAAAAAACACGCCCCATCCATGAGCAATGAGCAAACTTGATTTACAGAGTTTTGCATGAGTCATTAGGACCGACTGACAGATTGTGAACATCGATAAGCTATTGTTGAGTGAGAGTGCCATGGGGGTTGACGCCAACAAGCTTCGAGAGTGGCACTGCTTGAGTGGCGTCGAACGACGGCAATACTCGCAAGTGAAGCGCTCTGTAACACAGTGCGCGTGGGTCGTGTTCAACAAGAAGGCGCTAAGGACACTTTTATCCTTGCCTCTGGACAAAGGCTTTCTGCCAGCCTTAAGACTTGCCACAGATGCGTCTCCGAAAAAGCTGTGGCGCGCATCCGACGTCCACCGGCGAACAACAAAGAATCGAATGATTGCAAGTTTTCATGCGTGATCGAAATCGAAAAGACGGAAAACGCATTGAGTGAATTGGGGGCAATTCGGAAACACATTCTCACGATGACGAAGGTGCGGAAGTGCCTTTGAATGTATTATGAGATGGCAAAAGTAAAAGTCGCGCACTTATTGCGGACGGAAAACAGTTTTATTTCTTGTCGTACGGACCTTCTTTTATAAGTTACATTTTCAGTATTGCCACGGGTTCATTACAGTTTAATAAGGAAAAAAATTGAATTTTAGACAATTATTTTCAGCAGAGAAGAACAATTTAGGCCACCATTTCTAGGGGAAAGAAGATTCGCGGCCATCTTTTTGAAAGGAGAAGACCAATCTTCACAAAGTTTTTAAATGAGATCTGATTGCATGATGACCAAAGTAGAAACGGAAACGTCATGAAAACATCAAATCAAAGTCATCATCGGTAGCTGATAATACATCATCAGATTAAACTTGCTGATTGGTGGAGATAGCCAATAAGACAACAGTTTGCAAAAGCAATTTAGCTAGTCAAAAAAAGCTTTGACATTCAATTAGATTTTCTCAGTTTTTAAAAACATACTTTCAAGCGTAATCCAGGCTGGAAAAAAGTTAGCTGAAAAAGTGAAGTATTATCGTTTTTACAGTCAGAACTGGATACGTTCTTATCAACGAGTTTCTAACAAATTCAAGTTAAGGTGCCACTTAAGTGTAAATCAAAAAAATGTATAAATATTTTGATAATGTTGCAGTCAATCATGGTATTGCACTTTAGTTAAGAAAAAAATGTAAAGTATAAAAAGCTGAGCAAGGTTTTTGATGTTACAATGACATTAAAGCTTATGAATTCCACATGCTCTAGCATAGTCTACAATGAAAAAATCAATGTAATATTCAATGGCCAAAACTGTTACTCTGTTTAACCATAATAAAAAGCCCCGAATACTTCGGTCTATGCTTATTCATAGTTCACGTTCCACAAATATTCCGTTGCAAAAATTGATATTTTTAACTCAACTTTAATGTTTTGCGCATCATTGATTATGCCTTAACTTCATTGTGTTTTGTTTGTGCTTTTTGATGCTTATGAATACACATTGTTATATGGAGGGCGGTGTTTTTATATAAAGTTCTGTATAAAATAAACGTAGAATCGGCACGTAAAATACGCGACAGGTCCCCTGGGGCATCGCAGCAGGTGACTCATCGTCGTTGAATTCACTTATTTTTTGGGCATTTAACGTTTTGTTATTCATTTTATCATCGGTCAAGAGTGTTGTCAACATGAGTGAAGATTCTATGAGTATTCTTAGTTCAACTTTTTCGGGTTTGTTTTGGAATTAAATTGAAAGGTGTGGCAAATTTTGTTTCAGAACTCTTTCCGAATGACTTGTTTTCCCGGAAAATCAAAATCGCTGTCGCGCAGGCTGGGTCCTACATTTTCGACACTCCAAGGACCTTGGAAAAACTTGAAGACATGACCGTCCAGGCAGCACAGTCTGGTGCACAGCTTATTCTTTTCCCTGAAACTTTTATCGGAGGATACCCTAAGGGCATTGATTTTGGTGTTCAAATGGGATTGCCAAAACTCGACGGTCGAGAAGAATTCAAGCGGTACTTCGACCATGCAATTAGTTATGCAGGCAAAGAAAGTGATTTTATTGCGGAAGTCGCCTGCAAGTGCAAAATCATGATTGCCGTTGGTGTTGTGGAAAAAGAGGGCACGACATTGTTTTCATCGGTTTGTGAGCAATTTGATGGCATTTGTCTGACTACATTTTTTTAAGGTTTTTTTCTATGGCCCGTCCGGCACGCGACTCGGCAAACATCGAAAACTCATGCCGACGGCCTTTGAGCGCGTAGTCTGGAGTTCCGGCGACGGCGCAACTTTGCCAGTTTTAGAAACAGCCATCGGCAAGATTGGTGCTGTAATTTGCTGGGAAAATTATATGCCCATGCTTCGGGCTTTTATGTATAGCAAAGGTGAGCGATGAGTAACGGAGTTCAGAAAGCAGGAAAAAAAGACAGGCAACCACATTTCCGGAAAAAAAAACTCGCATCTATTGATAATGAATGACCCGCCACTGATAATTATAATCTATTAAGGCATCCAAATTTATCTTGCTCCTACTGTTGACGACCGCGAGGTTTGGCTCAGCACCATGCGGACCATTGCGATGGAGGGACGCTGCTTTGTAATCTCAGCATGTCAATACTTAACCCTTGACGCATTTCCGGAAGGCCATGCAGCACATAACTCAAATCAAAAGGTTTTCATCGCCGGGGGATCATGTGCCATCAACCCTTTCGGCGATGTCATCCTGTCACCGACATGTGATCGTGAATTTGTCAAAGTCATAGAATGTGATCTCGCTGAGATAATTGGGGCCAAATTCGACTTGGATATAGTAACATCTCATTCACGCCCGGACATCTTCACCCTTTATGTTAATGAAAAAGTACAAAGCGCCGTAAAGTCCGAAAAGTGACATCACTGTGCCACTTCCAACTTTGTTCTTTGCAGCATGCAATATCATAAATAAATGATTAACATCCTGTTGTTTGTTTCGCAAGTTTAATAGTAACGGCTTTATTTGTCACATTAAACATCAGATATCTATAAAACTGGATGGATTCGTCTATCAAAGGTTGCAGGACAATTAAGCTCAATAAAAACAATCATAATTAAAAAAGACTCAGTCCGTGTAAAATGGATATTTTGGTGCGAACATATTTTCACCGTACTGAATGCTTTCCTTGTCTTCTGATATGTTGACTCGTCCAAAGTGGCATTCCCTGAAAACGACTTTTGTTAAACGTGTTTCAATTTCATTCCCACAATATGTAGCCGTGGGAAAGTGTAAAGCGTAAAAAGTACCCACTTGTAATATGGACTTGGTAATGAAGGATAAAGTTCACTTAAAATTGAACTCGGCATGCGTACACGCTTTTTAGATGAAAGCATATTTTCCATTTCTGCACTTAGCTGATCAGTGTCTTCAATGATATTGCCAGATTCGTCCGTGATCGTCACTTGCACAACCGATGAAGATTCGTTGTTGTCAATTAGCGGCGACGTTTCTACCCCATTTGCATCAACTGGTACTGTCCCATTCGATCCCTTTCGGTCTTGCTTTACTCGTAGTACGATGTCTGATAGCAGGGGGATCGTGCCAATCATAATCGGCAATGCAAGTGTAAGCTTTGTGTCTATCTGAAACCAGATGGCAATGATTGACCTTCTAGATGGAGGCGCAATAAAAGCTGACTTACGACAAGCTCCAAAATGTATGTCAGCTTCATCGTGCTGCACTTGGACAGCCGAGGCGCCAGCGACGGCAACACCAATTTTTCGTCCCATTCCAGCTGTGAATCTGCGGGTATCTCGTTTTTCTCTATTGAAAGCACATTTCTGCTCGTCTTGCGAGCACACTCAGATCCACTGAATGTCTTTGCCCTGAATTGGTTTTTTCCG
This sequence comes from Panagrellus redivivus, assembly GCA_000341325.1. Taxonomy (NCBI): domain Eukaryota; kingdom Metazoa; phylum Nematoda; class Chromadorea; order Rhabditida; family Panagrolaimidae; genus Panagrellus; species Panagrellus redivivus. The sequence goes on along the minus strand of KB455554.1, from coordinate 259,246 downwards.
TTACTTGGATACTTCATCTTTGAAAAGAGAAAGACGAAATAAACAAAGTTTTCAATTTAAATCTACTCACTTGTAGTTAACTTCCTGCTTAAGTCTAAGGATAGGCGGTACTTTTATAGCACGCTGACTCTGATTATTCACCTTGCAATGCACGGAAAGAATTTCTCCAGGTGTATAACCGCTACGATCAATTTGCATTTCTGCGCTTATAGTTCCTTGACGCTGACAACAAAAGCGAATATTATAGTTGGAATCGGAAATAGAAGCTGGAGCAAGCGCCTGCAAAAAGAATGTTTTTTTCTCATCGGCGTTCATCCATCTTTTTTGTTTGTAAAAAATGTGAAAAGTGACAAATCGTTCGGAAATGTATACAAACCTCAGCGTCTCCATTGATGTCTTCAATGCCGACTACCGTAAAGGCTTTCCGACAAACAATATCAAAATCCCATGGCCGTTCACATGTAGCTTTGCAGGTGTACCGGACGAATCCAAATTCTCCTTCGAAGGAAGATGGCAATGTTTTTGGCAAGGTGTAGGAAAAGGGAACTTCATGAAGGCCGGCGGGCAAGATTTTTTCCTAAAAATAAATGATATATGCATGCAAGGTCTGCGTTACATTTGTTGTGTAATATTTCATTAATAAAATGCATTTTTATCAGTACATGTGTATAGCGCACACATTGAGTCAGAATAACGGAAAAAACTTACCCGTGATTTACCATCCGCAGCTGTGACAACAAATTTGTGGGTGTAATGAGTATTTAGTTGTTCACAGAAGTAAGGAGTACTTTCGCTGCAATGAATCCGCGACTTGCCCGAATGTTTTGTCCAGTATGTTCGAGCACGTCCCTTAAGCTCCAGCAATATCTCATTGACTTTCTTGTCTTCACTCGTCTGGATAACGACCTAAAACACATTCAATGTGATTTAAAAAAATCAGTTACGATGCAATTGATTAATAGTTATCCATAAACCTGGTGGATCAAAAGAAAATTAAATGCTTCAAAAAGATAAATTACCCACCTTTCCAGAGATTTCTTGCCCGGCAAAGTAGACCTCCTCGGGATTGTTCAGAACAATGTCGAAGCGGTCTAACTTCACCATGGTGTGCGTATTACGCTCAATGTTGATGCAGTTATGTGAATTTAGGTTGCATCTGGCAAGTTCAACCGAGGTCCTAAATACAAACTGGCTTTTTAATGAGACAGCAAAAGTTACAAGTTCAGTTTGCAAATGTGATGAAAAAGCAAAAAACACGAAAGGGGCGGAAAAGGGCCTTTTCTCAGGGGAGTGACTATATCTAACAAAAAAGGTCGATTATGCATAGAGTTCATGTTTTAGCCGCATATCAGCGAGGATGTTCGGCATAGAGCAAAGCTTGCTGTTTTGTTCAAAGAAGAATAAGAAATATGTGTTGACCGACGTTTCTTGGATGAAGTTTTGCCGGCACTTGTATTCATCCTAGTAGTGTTGTCGTTAAAGGATCGTAAAACACGCGATGCGGAATTACAACAATCATTTCGTGTTGAAACTGCAATTCTTATAAGGGCCTCATAAAATTGAGGGGTGATGCCGACCGATCCTCTCTCGATGACAACAAAATAGGAGAGCTCGGTTACGCTATTCGTTCATTCGTGAGCCATGCAAAAATGAGCTGTTAGGAAAGAAACGCGAGCAGCGTGGAATAAGCAACTGCGGGTCGCGGTCAGCTGTTGCCTGAGGGGGCTCCCGGTGTCGACCGATGCCGCCTTTGCCGATGCGCCTCCCGCGGGACTGGGTGTGAGGACATCGGGGTTGGAATGCCGAGGCGAGTAATATTTTCTTTGTCAAACATCATTTTGAGGGGTAACGGCACCCGCTTGCGGCCATTGCAAAGCAACCCATGTCAATCACCCGGGGGTGTTACCTACGTCTGCAACCGACATCAAGCTTGTTAACATCAAGTGAAGCAAGATTTCTTGAATAGAGACAGACGTAAATAAAGCAAATACTGGTGACCAGTGTCGGGGTTAAGGGCGTCCTGAACTATAAACACATTGATTGCAGAAGAACATGCTTCTTGCATTCAAACCACCATAGGCACACTTGTCCCCCGGAAGCATGATTGGCTCGGTAAGCAACGACCACCGACCCCGCCACGTGAAAAATGACAAAAATGACAACCGAAACAGGGCTTAAGTAAGGACCCCCTCCCTTTTCGGCCGACCGGCCATTACGCAAAGAAGTGGTCACAGCCGAAAAAGACTTAAAGCGTCTCTTAAATGCCAAAATAAGGAAGAAAAACGTTAAGAATCTTGACATTGGCTCAGACTTTATTTGTGTCGCGCTTCACTAGAGTAAAGATCCATCTCCCGATAAGCGCCCAAAACCACAAACAGTAACTATCCTAATTCTTCTAATCCAACAGATCATATTATGCCAATACTTGTGGCAAGCCACATAATACGTGACAAGTTTTAGCTAAACACGCATTTTGAGAAAGTACGGCAGATCGGTTTAATTGATAGGAATGCTGTCTACGCATAGAATGGCGTCAATGCTCCTCATTAGTATGTGCCTAACACAAATCTTTGTGAATGAACAAATTCTATTTGCAGATTCACAAGAATATGTAAATGAAATATTAACGAATAGGAGTATTAGAAAACAAGTTTTATCACACGGTCGTATTATTCATCTCAAATATGGCGGTTATATACCAATCTTACACAGATTACAAGTAAAAACTAGTATATCAAGTTACAAATACGTGTGTAAAATGATGCATACTTCAGAACTCAACGGGGGTTTGAAAAAAACGCAAAAACCGTGCCAACCGCAAAAAGTTTTGAATTATCAAAAACGCAAGCTATAGAAACGGCATGCCTAGCGTGACAGGGGACAAGCTTGAAAAGCAAGATGCACTCATACCATGCAAGCTCAAGAGTGTCCGCTGACGACCCAACGACAAGTCTGTGAAAATTGTCAGAATAATACACCAAATTGGGGTGCATTGTAAGCTTTAGCGTGAAACCATAAATACGGAACCCGGATGGTGCTTGTCGTACCAGCGAAAATTAATGCCATGAATAAAGAAGGGAATGTTGCCACAAAGTTACCCTAATTATGAGTTGACACAAACAAAATTGGTAACGAATAAAAACAACTCTGTGAGTAAAAGGGTTTTTTAACTGTTCTGTAAAAAATTAAAAGCTAAGTGTTTTCCCCGCAAGGGTTACTGTAATGCAAAAGCTAAAAAATGAAATCATTAGTCACACTTTGTCAACTTTTTAAGGTCAACCGCCGGCACATTTATTTTTGAACATTGACATTCTTTGTAGGACACAATGCTGATTACCAAAGTTCAAAGTGACAAGAAATAGCGTAAAAAAGACGAATAGGACGCATAATTTTGTCTAGCGTGCATTCGTACATATGTCACACACGATAGATAGTAGTAACACGTAGTGGGCTGTGACAAACTTTTTTCCTGAGTGTATAGACTAAGAAAGGGTTGATGCAACGAGCGTAACCTAGAGGAAAAGCCTGACCCTCTGACCGCCTTTTCCCGGAGGCATTTGAAAAAGAAAAAGTCGTTTAAAGTCGAAGCAATGGTACTTACTTTTCACTATAAAAATGCGGCGAATATGACAAGAACTACTTCTCAAATTTCAAGCCGAATGTCTGAAGCATGCAACCAAGTAGCGTTATCCTTGGCATTTCTCGTTCGGTTCTTCATGGAGGAAGAAGCTCTTTAAAAAACTAAAGAACAACAAAGCATGACAAGCGCCGCTAAAGTTTGTTAGAAAATCTTTAGACTGCCATAACAAAATGGGCTTCAACTGGATTTTTGTTGCGAGCGGAAGGCTAGTCGTGCAATTTCCGGTGCAACTGCCAAATAGCGAAGACCCCAATTTTGTGTAAAAAGGGTTAAAAAGGAACAAAAAGACAAGCTAAAGAAAGCAAAATGCAACCAACGACCCCGATGAAGAAGAATAGAGCCCGATGCTTCATTTGAGACGACCGAGACAATGAACTATGTAATGTCGCCGAGATAATGCAAATCAGTCGCGATTCTTGAAATTCAAAGTGATGTCAATCCGTCTTCGCCATTAGCTACAGTAATCTTGTTTTAAAAACATTGTCATTGCGTTCAGTTTATAATAACAAACTGGCAAACAATATATACATGCGCATTTTATATTATGTTATTTAAATGTTCGTGGGTACGCATATTGAAAAAATGCAAAACAGGTTGATGTGGTGAAGCATTTGTGCACTTTAAAACATGACACATCATGTGAAACAAATGTCATTGTTACCATGGTAGTTCTATTTAATTTATACAAATAAAAACAGATGACAAAAAGCACAAAACATGCGACAATTAAAAGTCAAATTCTTGCCGCTATTGAATGTAAAACAAAAGAAAATTACGGTGTTACAGTCAAACAAAAGTTTTTTCGTTTAAATCGCCCGACTTGAAATAAAAACTACATTCATCATAACAATTTAAAATCCTGTAACAAGGGATGAAACAATGTTGCGTTTTTTGACGCACCACGGGGTTCAATCACAATGTTTCAAAAAAAAATCATTAATCTACAGGTGTTATGCGGCCAAACCCACTCTATGTTGCGAGTTCGCAACGCCATATTAGTTTCATCCCTGCCTGCAACATAAATCTTCATTACATTTTGCTTTTTAAAATCAAAAAAAGAAAAAAATATGTTTAGAAGTTGTAATAGATTTGTATTTTCAGGATAAACGTCATGAAATCTAAATATTTTGCGTTTGGTTTGGTATGTGTTTATTAACGACTAAGATTTGAACAGTTTATTTTATTTCAGTTACGTTATGCCACCAAGTTTGATGTTGTTTTACTCATTGCATGCATAACTTTCATCTCAATTGGTGCACTCCTAAATTGGGAGATTACTGATTCTATTGCAAAATTTCAAACAAGACTCAAGCAGCCGCCTCTAGACATGGGTCAACTGTCGTGGTTAGCATTCAAGGGTGTTATATTCATATTAGCTGCATATTTTTCGTGTGCTATTGGGGTAAGATACATTACTGTAAAGTGAACTTGCAAACAAGTTTTAGTTATTTTTCTTGACTACTTTTTGCGATCGCCAAATTGAAGCGTACAAAATTGACTTTCTACGGGTGCTATTAGGTAGAAACATTCTGTATTTTGACAATCAACAACCTGGTTCTTTGATAACCATGCTAGAATCGCTTGATCCAGCAATATCGCAGAAGTTGGGCATGACTTTGTACGTTATTGTGCTCGTATTAACTGGTCAACTTGCTTCTTTTATTCAAAGGTAAGCTGGACTAAAAAAAGTTGAGTTCAATAGTGTCTTACAGTTGGAGAATGGCGTTAAGTGCAAATCTTTTAACAGTGTATGTAGTAACTGCCTGCATTACCTATAAATATGGCAGGCAAAAACTTATTAATCGATACGATTCACTATGCATCCAGCTAGAAATTATGATAGCTGATGTCTTGGCCGGTGTAAACACAGTTATACTTTGCAATGGTCAAAAGTTTGAGGTTGACAGACACGATAAGTTGGTGGACAAACAAGTTCGGACTCGGAAACACTTAAAGTATACTATGGTATTATTGATTGCATGTCACCTTTTTTTTATTGATAACATGTATATTTTTGTCTACTACATGTCTGCGGATTGTTACTATAGAAGCGGGAAGGAAGTTGACTACAGAATGTATTACAACTATGGCAAGTTCATACTCTCATCAGTTCTCTATTTTGCTCAACTTACAACTTACCTTCCGTTATTATTGGATAGTATAAAAGCATTGCAAAATCTTGCCAAAGTTATTGATGAGGTTAGTGGCATGCGATTGCAGGAAGCAGGACTTCGTTTTTACACGCAATCTTAACAAATTTTTAGCCGGACGTATTGAGCATAACAGACGGTGACAAAAAATTGGAAACAGTTTGTGGCCATATAATTTTTAAGGATGTTCATTACAAATATCCATCGCGGCCAGAAATTGATGTTCTAGAAGGCGTGAATTTGGAGATAAAAGCAGGTCAAAAGGTGGCTTTTGTGGGTTCCAGTGGTTCCGGCAAATCGACAGCGGCCGCTATGTTGGTCAAGCTACTGCATCCTACTCGTGGTCGCATTTTCCTCGATGACGCACGCCTTGATAACGTCAGCACAACCCATCTTCGAACTATCGTCGGATTCGTGCCGCAGGAACCCGTGCTTTTCACAAGTACCGTCAAAGAGAACCTGTGTCTCGGTTTTGATGTAACCGAACAGGAGTTGCATGATGCTTGTCAAATGGCATACGCACTTGAATTCATTGAACGCTTGCCTGAGGGCTTTGATACTGTCATCGGCGCCGGCGGCACTAGTCTCAGTGGTGGTCAGAAGCAGCGATTAGCAATTGCCAGAGCTCTTGTCCGTAATCCGCGAATACTAGTGTTAGATGAAGCTACAAGTGCGTTGGATACGGAATCCGAAGCCGTCGTACAAACTGCACTCGATGCCGCCAGTCGTGGTCGTACCACCATTACCATTGCGCACCGATTGTCGACTATTAGAAATGCTGACAACATTTTTGTCTTCGGAGATGGTAAAGTTATTGAAAACGGTACACACGACGATCTCGTGACCGCTAATGGATCATACGCCGAGCTGGTTCGTGCACAACGTCTTGGCGAAAACACTGTGGAACAGCACATGAACACTATACAAGCAATGAGTAGATTAAGTATTACGTCAAACATCATTGTTTTGTAAGTTGTCTTCTTTCACACTTTCTAACAAATTACAATAACAAATCAAGTACCGCTTCAGACCACAAAATTTGCTAGCAAGTAACAAATACTCCCTCCGAAACTTGTTATTTACAAAACAAATGCTCATTATTCTCGCTGTCGGCATTGGGATGACTTTAGTTATGCTGACGCTGGCAACACCATATGGAATGGTCTTTACCAAGTTTACAGAAGCCATTGAAAGCAATGATTGGAGCGATGCTTTGTTTATAATGCGTCTATGGTTTGCCGTGGGGGTGCTAATCAATACTTGTTTTGCAGTAATAACTTGCATCTCTGGGGCTATTATTTGTAATTACGGTCTTCGCGTTGCAACCAGACTGAGGAAACAAGCTTATAAGGTATTTTTTGAAGCAGAATTATTTTTTAAGGAACTGTCGTTGTTTTTTAGAACATTTTGAACCAAGATGGCTATTTTTTTGACCAGCCCCAAAACACTATTGGCAATTTGTTAAGCATAGTCACCCAGGAACCGATGAATTTAGACTATACTTTTGACTCAAGTTTGCTCGCATTTCTGAACGGATTGTCGCTGCTTTTGGGTCCTCTGATTGCAAGTGTTGGAAAACACCCTGGTTACTCGCTAACGGTGTTCGCGATACTGTTTTCTATAATCGTTTTATTTTGCCTTCTTTTTATTTGGATAATGGCACAGGATGCGGCAGTTAACAAAATGTTTGCAGAAGCCAATACGGTAAATATGTTTTTTAGTTCCGTGGGTTTACTTTTGTGTTTTGCAGTTGGCGGCTGAAACCATTCAACATGTAAAAACTGTCCAACAAACTAACTCGGAAAAGTTTCTCGTCAACAAGTACATCAGTATCTTGAGAAGCAGCACTTTTACGATTATCAAACGCAACATTATGAGCAGTTTTGCAACAGCTCTGGCCTTCGTATTTCCTTCTGCATCTCAGGTCATCACTAGTTTTGTAGGCTTCTTGTTTTTGAAAATAGCGCCGATTCAACCTATCGATATAATTTTGTAAGTAGTTTACAATAACAAATCAATTTTGTATATTATAGTAATTTACAGACTCTCTGATCAACTCAACTTACGAGTCTTATTTCGCATAGCCTTATTATTGCCTGAGATAAGTGCCAGTCGTCGAGCATACATACAGCTCGATCATTTGGCTAACACAAAACCTGTCGTCGATAACAAGTTTGAAACTACTGAAGAAAATCCTTCTAAAATAGAAGGAAACATATCCCTGAAGAGCGTCATCTTCGCATATCCAAACCGACCTGAATATGCCGTTCTTAGAGGTTTGACTATGAAGTTGCCTCGCGGAAAAACGGTAGCTATTGTCGGAGCTTCTGGATGCGGCAAATCGACCATCGTGCAACTTCTGGCACGTTTGTATGATCCACTGGATGGTGAAATCAACATTGGTGGCATTCCATATTCAGATATTAACACCAAACGACTCCGAGCAGCCTTTGCCTTTGTAGGCCAGGATCCGGCGCTTTTCGATTTGCCCATTTGGCAGAACATAGCTTACGGTTATCCGAAGGCCAGCTGGGACGACATCCAAGACGCGGCACGAGCCGCTAACATTCATGAATTTATTCGGGCATTGCCTGAAGGCTATGAAACTAACCTGGGTTCACGGGGCACTCAGCTTAGCGGCGGCCAACGGCAACGTCTGGCAATTGCACGTGCATTGGTGCGTGACCCGTCCGTGATTGTATTTGATGAAGCTACAAGTGCGTTGGATGCGCGAAGCGAAGCCGCTTTCCAAGTTGCTCTCGCCAATGCCACTCGAGGCAAGACGTGTCTCATCATCGCTCACCGGCTTTCAACAGTTCGTGATGCCGACATGATCGTCGTGATGCAGCGCGGTAAAATCATTGAAACAGGCACACATCAAGACCTTATTAATAGAAACGGCGTGTATCGCAGACTTGTTGTTGGACAATAACCGTATATATACAAATGCTTTGTGCTCTATATGGGGCAATGGGATGACTTTAAAATAAAGGTACAGCAAAATTGAGTTTGATGAAGGTTCGAACAACATTGATTAATTGTAGTTCCTATATTTTTTTGGATTTGTCGTTCGTTAATTAGTTTCTCAATTTTAAAAATGTATTGTTTTGTTATCTCATTGTTCTAACTTGAAATGCTTGAACATCACAGCATGTGTCGCAAATGTAATTGATAACTTTTATAAAGAGAATAATGTTTATTGTAATTCCACTAAAACGTTTAAAAACAAAAGAGATCAAGTGAAAGGTTTGCTCCTAACGTGTTAGAAGGAGTAAGTGTGTTTGTCTTTGAGCTTAAACGCTACTGTGAACATTCCCGTAATGTACACCATCAACATATAAAAGGACACAGGTGAAATTATCAAAACAATATAACGAATTAAGAATTAAAAAGTTACAGAACGTGTTAAAATTATAGTTAACTTTGGAATTTGACAAAATGAGCGCAAAATGTTCAAAGGCAAATGTGTCGCAACCGGTGATTAGTTTGTTGCCGGGAAGTTTATCAAGTCATAAGGCAGCGGAAAGATGAAACTGACAAATTTGTAAGTGGATGACGATTAAACATATTCGACAAATTAGTGCGATTGTTGTTAGACAACGTGCATGTGTTTATGTAAGCAGCCAATGGCAACAGCAAATAAGGTGTCAGGCGAGTTAAAGGCAGTACAGGTGAGATGATGCAACTATAAACAGTGGAGTAAGGTCACCGTTGGAGAATCTTTCAGTCAACCGATCCAAACGAGGAGATGAGTTCATGAGACTTCTTGGCCAAAATTTCTGTTGAGCTCGAAGATAATTAGGAATATGTGCATCACCGCCATCGACTACACTATCATAGGTGTCTTCTCAGACGGCAAATCAGTAGTCATAGCGGCATTCTGGCGCTGGATGATCTTGTCCACGACGTAAAAGTTGTACTTGTTTCCGACGAGACCCAGTAACACGGCAATGTTTTCGATGCAAATGTTGAACGGAATCGTAAATAAGGCACCAGCGATGTAGAGCAGCAAACGCCAGGAGTTGTGCCTACAAATGGGAAATTAGTCTTGGCATAAAAGTACAAAACGTATAAATACACGTGTTTGCAGGGTGGAGGTGGATTAAGGGGTACTTACCGACACTTGTGGGAGAAAGACTTGACAACTCCGAAAATGTACATGTACAGATTGACGGCACCAACGAAGCCAACGAGAAAGTCGATAATAAAGCATCGCGGAAGCGGGAACATCGGGCACAAAAACACCTGGAGCGACGTCAACGGCATCGTAGCCCATGCGTACAACGAGAGACCGAGGAACAGCTGAAAAAAGTGTTCTTAAAAAGTGCACAGTAAGTAAAAATATTTACACGTGTAGTGTGCAAAAAAGAGGTAAACATCTCAAAAACCATGCTGTATTTTTGAATTACATATCGAAAGAAAAGTTAATTCACTAACCTTGTTTTTGATGGGAATCTGTTTAGCGTGCACGGTGAGGTAGATGCCTTGGAGCCAGCGTTTGCGTTGCTGCAGGAAGTCCCAGAAGGTGAAGGGGCTCTTCTCGTGCATCTCGCCCTCGATGAAGTCGAACGTGTATCCCTGTTTGTAGGCAATCATACTGAAGTAGCAGTCTTCAGCGATGGAACCCGCTGGGCCGTGATCGAAACTGACAGCGCGTTCGGCTCCGGCACGAGTAACAACGTAGGAACCCTTCCATCCGAACAATGGCTTGTGGAAGTAAGAGAATTGAAAGCGCAATTTACCCATGTCATCGGCAACCCTATAGAGAAAAGACTGATAAAACCATCGATAAAAACTAAGCAGCTTACCGGAAAGAATCAGACAAAGTAGTAATCCAGTTAACAATTTCGCCATTGGCATAAGTGATAACACCCTGGCCGAAATCGTGCTGACCATCGACACAGAAGTTAAGAATACCACAGACGGCATTGACGGAAAGGAGGGTCTCTTCGTCCAGATGGACCACCCAATCATCATCCTGGAGAATGTTCACCTTGTCTTCCAGGCAGTATTGCAGGGCGCGTGCTTTGAACATGGCCGACGTGCTGGTTCTGCAAACAATAAATCGATAGAATCATCGAGACCAAACAATCAAAGAGTCAAAGCGATTCATATTCAACAAACAAAGACTTACTCATATTCCTTCGGCACAACAATAGCATCACGGAGCTTCGGACGTGTCGGAAGGTAAATATCGGTATCAGTCACAACCTCGAAAATAAAATTTTCTACCCCGGCTTCGTAGCATGTTTGAATGTTCTTTTCGATATTATCCTAAAAAAGTAAACAGATGAGCCACTGGCAAAAAAAGTGTTTGGTTTTCAAAAGGGTTTCCATTGTCTATGAATCTGGAAAAGGGAAAAAGTATGTAGTTCAAACACACCTTGACGAGGTCAGGATAGTCTCCACGAGTAACAACCCGGAAGCAGACGAATGGCGCGAGAAGAGGCGATGCTTTCAGTTGGACCTTTTCTTTGAAGCCATTGAATAAAAGTAATCCGAACATGTTGCAGATGCATTGTGGCAGGACCAGTAAGGACGCGAATCTCAACAGGTACAGGAACACTGTGGCAGGGAGACCGTATCTACAAAGAGTGGGAGTTAATATAATTATACAAAATTCAAAGTACAAAGACCAAGAATGTCAATGGGGGCGGGTGAATCATCCAAATTAAAATTACAAAAGACAGCGTAATAATTTTTGAAGAGCTGGTGATTCAGGCCTAACAAACAAACTAGCAATGGTATTTTTGCAGTTTGATTTATCGGCGTTATCACAAGAAGCCGGAAGGGTTGCACAAACAAAAACAAGTTTAGAAAGAACTGCCGGCCAGATAAGCAACGACGAACGGAAATCATAAAATGGGTGAACAAACACTAACCTGGAAACAGGATCTGTGATGAGGTCCTGGACTGTATCGCCGTAAGGTATTGCGCCGCAGATGAATTCAAAAATGACGACCCACGACACGAAAGCCACAATGTGGATGCCATACTTGACATCCGCGGTTAAGACCATCGTGGGTGGGGAAGGGGGCCGAAATTATAACTTTTATGAGGCAATTACGTGGTTAGACTCTTTCAAATCAGTGGGGCCCAGTGAGCAGCGGATCTGACGGCAGCGCTGAAAGGAGACAGGATAATATGAATGTGGTCGAGTTGATATCATTTGTGATCAATGCCCAAACAGCAGCAACAAAAATAAATATATAAGCAATGTGGTCTACATAAGTAAAATCCAATTTAAAACTATAACAAAATTACTCACAGTGAGAACCACGACCAGTCAGGATAGCTGGGCTGTCAGCAGGGTCCAAGCTCACGTTTCAACGACGGCACTCTAAACCGGCGTGAGGTGGGCGGCTGGTGTTCGCTGCACTCTCCGGCCGCTGATCACGCTCTGTAAAATGTTGGATATGACGAATGGATTTGCTATTGTAAAGGTATAAACAACAACACGATTTGGAAAGGTATACATCACGTAAATAGAAAGCGCCAGGAATCGAAATCGGACAATGCAAAAGAAGGACGATAATTGAAAACAGTCGAAAAACGACGCTTCAATTAAAAAACGTTCAAAGCAATGTTTGTATTTTGTACAAAATGACATAACAAAAATCAAACAGACACCGCCTCGCACAGACAAAAGCCCACCCTCGCCTGTGGCGATGACGGCACATGATTCACTGGAGTGAATACTAGATCGCGGTATCACATTCGAGGAAATAGCAAGGATGTTTGAACAAAGGTAGAGGCGAAGGGGAACTTGCTTTGGCCAAATATAGAAAAAAACGCTGAGCTGATACGTTTGAAAAGCTTGTCCACGTATCCGGAGGCTGGCTAGCTGAGTCGGGAAGGAGGCGGGAGTAGAGTAGAGGAAGTTCAGAGCGAACTGAGGGAGGTAACTGATAAGGAGAGCTCGCATTAATCATCGATAACACGCGTCTTATGAAATAGAGCCGAGCCCAACCTGTGGGCAATCGGGTCGAAATAACCGCGTTGGGTGGACAAACAAAGCGGCGTGTGCATCGCAATCGACTGTGCGCAAATTAGAGACGCTCTGCGATGTGTGTCTCATGAAATCCGAGTCCTCGATGAGTGCAACCAAAAAAGGGAGGAATGCCACGACCGTCGGCACAAAAGTGCTTTTTTATCATTGGAAAAACTCCATTTTTCGGAAAACACTCAATGGCGCCATAAATGAGATTTAATATTAATTCAGCCCCAAGGGCTTTTTGCACACGTCCAGGTGATGCCTTGTTACTTTTTTCTAATGAGTTAAGCCGTGCAACTGATTTTGCGAATGGAACAAATAGCGAACCGAGATTAACCCTTTTCTCCGTGTTAGTTGACTGGGTTCGTTGGAGTGAGCCCCTCAGGGGCTCAGCTAACTAGGGAGAGCTCCTGCGTTCCTGCTTTCAGTGCTCATTTCTAATCGTATGCATGCAGCTAGCAAGTCATTGCCTTGGTCCACGACGTATGGGACAGTCAGTCCTGAATACGAAAAAGTAAACATCGCGCGTAGGACTTTAAGTTTACCTGAGACTAGACGCTGCTCGCCGCTCCTATTCTACGCAATCCATCTAGATTGGACACCGACAAAAAAGAAACCCACCACGATGTTTTTGTGGTACCCGGTTTTCCTGGGCTCCTGGGGCCTGGGTTGAGCTGGCACCCGTTAAAAAATCCCGTCATTCATCACCGGCTTTTGCAACATTGACACAGGTGGGTGGGATAAAGTGGAGAGGCGAAAAAAATATATATGTTACGTAGTTATTGCTTTCTAAACTCGAATGAATGACAAGAGACCTTTGGCACCGATGACTAACCGCCCTTCTTGACAGATGGGGTGGATATTGGCCAGGATGCACACGCGATGGATGTCAAAGGCTTTCATGAATGCGAACCGACCGACCGCTTTACAAGTAAGCCAGCGCTTAAAAACAAAGCCCAAGGATCCAGGTATCAAATCGGTCGTGTTTTGGAGCTCATCGCAAAAATTATCCGCCTCCATCGCATCAACTCTTATTGCATAATTATTTTCTCTGTAGTTTAGTTCTTATATGCACTGGGTACATTATACATATGCGCTGTTTTAGTTCGCTTTATTCTTATTATATGACGAATGCATATAGATCTACATAATTCGATTTACCCATACGCTTTCTATAGTAACACAACGATATTCCATTATCCATTAAACAAGTTTATGGCCATGCTTTCCTTGTGTTATCTGCATGTTTCTATCATCTTTGTAAACCCCAGACGGCCGCCGGCGGACAAGTACCCAGTGGCTTTGAAGGCAGAGAACAGGGACAAAGAGGCATTTGTGAAAGTGCAAGGAAAACAAAAAAGGTGGAAATTTGATTTAAATAAATGAAAACTAACACCACAACATGCAACAAAAAGTATGCATTCCTATTTTTAACATTTTGTACTACCTGTACGAATTGGTTCGTCATTTTCAACGCTTATAAACGCTTTGTTAAGTTTTAAAAACCGCTGCATTCAAAAAAATGCTACATAAAGGCATTTCGTAAAAGGGTTTCGACAGCAAGGGCAGAAAAGGTCCAACTTGACACAACAAAACCGCCGAAAAATAACATGCACAGTTAAAAAACAGCATGGTTACTGGTTAGGAAGACGCCATGTTTAGGAGGTTTGTGAGAACTCAAGAGCGGTCAGTATGCGTTCCGGAAGATGAAACCGACCGAAATGCAGTCAACGAAATTTACATTTTAAGCGAATCCAACAGGCGACCAGACGACACACTCAAGGGAGGGCAAGGCGGTGCCATATAATAATAAGGTCCACTCTTACAATGGATGTTTATGGTTTTCCTCTGTGGTCTTGGCAAGTTGACAATGGAAATGAACAGATTAGCCAGGCTGGTCACCACGTTTAAAGTGAACAGCGGACACGAACGTGGACATATTTAAACCGGCTGTTAATTTTAGTTTTAAGCTGCAAAAACTGTTCAATTTTGGGGAGGAGGAAGTCAAGGCAAGTCAAACCCCAATGGTCGTGAGAAAAGTAGTTGTTCACACACGCTTGTGTCCCTTCAAACGGTCCACTCTAGATACATTCGTGGTCACAACAATGAGTAAACAACACAAACCGAATGAAGTGTTAAGGAAGTAATCCGAGTTGTACTTGAGTGAACCGCAACAATCTTAGCTACACACCTTTAAGGAAATGGAAAAGGAGTCTGGCATAATTCATTATGTATAACCGCGCAACGCCCGAAAATGGATACAAACGGGAACAACCGAACAGAATTGAAAAGACTCAGCTGGCATTGAAGGACAACGATAGCTACGAATTACACCTACATAATAATAAATAACATATGTATAAAGGGGGACGTGATAAAGCTTAAATGCGACCACTTCTTAGTAAAATTGTGGTCGTTGGAGACTAAAAGGTTTAGTGATGCGAAAACTTACATAAGTGGTTGCAATGGTTTCCTCTGTTTTTCATAAAAGCGTATTTTGAAAAAATTGGCCTTTCATTTTAACTTTTGAAAATAACAAAAAGTTTGATATTGAAAGAATTGCTTTGAGTAAGCGCCAGCTCACTCAGTTTATCAAATAACACGGCTGGATTCTAAATTCCTGTTTAGGCAAAGTTTGTCTGAGCTACAATAGAAAATTATATGATGAACACCCCAATTCAAAGTACGCGATATCGCAAACATCTAATACCCGTGTTTGACAATGGAAAAAATCATGAATTTTGTGCCTGGGAAAGCCTCGTTAGGCGAGAATGTGGATGATGATAAGAAAATCAAAGAAGACTTTTAGCCTTCTACAAAGTATTCGCGTGACGCATGCCCATTATCTATCGCACTTTGGACAAAGCGCGTTGCAGGTAAAAACTAACGATTACGGAAATGATTGCTGAATGATAATAATAGCTCTCCGAACTGGTCTGTTTTTACCGTGATGATGTTCATGTTTTATAGGAAATAGGTGGATGAATCACATTTTGAACTCGATGTTTTCAAAATGGCGGATTTATACAATAGGTTAATGACAGTGCAAAATTTAGCTTGCCTAAAGTTGACCAATGGATTCACCTTCTCCGCGAAATGTAAATAACAGACGTTTACAACAAAGATTTTGCCCCTTGAAAAGTTTTTGACGGATAGAATTGGCGCTGCTTTATCCGAAGACTAGCCGTTACAATATGATTCCTCAAAAAATGGGTGGATAGGGTCAAAAGTCGCAACTCGCGACCATAGGGACGGGATGGAAAGTATTCATATTGAGAGTTCTTTGAGGTTCTGTTTGTTTCTCAAAAGGCAAAACGCCACAAAAATCAGTGAACAATATATGCGAAGACAAACGTTGGCATGGGCAGCGCATGCCAATGGACACGGTCGCCCGAGGCAGCGGCCTTCGGGCATCCAGTTGCCAGGACTTCAGTGTTTTGGGAATCTGGTGACATCAAGGCCGATTCAACCAAACTTCAACAACATTTGAGGAAATAGGCGTTTTGACAGGGAGGGCCTGGGTGGACATTCATGTATGCTTAGAAAATCAGATCAGGGGCAGGTACGAAAGTATGCAAACAATGAGTAACACGTAAGACGTGGGATGATGTGCCGTTTAGTCTATCATTAATCGTACATGAAGCAAATGCGTCTCTGACATATACTCTATGCTCGATCGCACAGCTGAACGAGAAAAAATTTGTTGATTCATGGCCGTTGGAACCACCGCCGGAGGCATAGGCTCTGAGGTTTTGCGAGGGAGAGTCCAGCCGCAGGTCCCGATCATAGTGATTGCAAAAAAAAGAAAGACAGTTCATCAGACCTCGAAAAAGCGTCGAAAGAACTATGTACGGCCGAACTTAGGGGAACACACCCTCAGTTATATGACGGCTCTAGGTCGCATTCGGAGAGCGATTGAAAAACCGGGAGCGGCTTGGAGCCTGGGGGTGCAGGATGACTATCATGGTCGCGCTGGGGCCTCAAATGGCCACTGTTCAACATTTACTTGTTTTGATCAACACTCAAAGAGTAGACATTGATTCACATTTCCAAACACGTCCCAGGTAAATAGATCACCACGACCGCGCAATATGGATAAAATTGTCCCACCCTTTGTAGCATTCCTATTTTTATTGCTCTATCGTTAAATAATGCTCTTAAATTGCTTATCCTTAGAATTTGACGTTCATTTCCGTCGAGGATTCATCGAAACGCAGAGGCGTAGTCCTACTAAGGAGGTGTCATTGCGTCAGCAAGTCAGCCATCTTAGTTTGACTGTCTCATGTACTCTAGTCAAGCCGGAAACATAAAAAACTATAAAATTTTAGTTTTCTACCAAGAAATTCGGATAGCAGAAATGACAATCATAGCGGGGTTTCCATTGTTTTTATTGTTCATAGACGCTTCTCGATTTACGCGCATGCAAAATCACGGTCTGGTGCACGTGCGATCACTTGTGAAAAAACCGAGCAGTGTAAAGTTTTACTTTGCAACGTTAAAAATCAAACGAAAGGTGACAAACATGAAATAGCGATTAGGGTTACACTTGGAATGCATTTATGTCAGCTGTTGACATCACGGCAAGCTTTTTTTCTTGTGAAAACTTCAAGGACAACTTATCTTTGATTTCTTTAAACATGATTCACCAAGATGCGCAATGATTTTTTTTTACAAAAAAGGGAAAATTAAACTTGTACTTACGTTCAAACTTGACAAACACGTTTAACACCTTTAAAGGCATTATTCACAATAGTAACTTAAATTCAATGACTAAATTAGCCGAACCACGTAGGCTTAATTAACTTTCAAAATGCATGACACGCCTTTTCAAAGATGTTACCCGTGGAAATGTGATAACAAAAAATGCGAGCCCAGGGAAGGGTAGAACGGAAAACTGACGACCAATTATTGATCTTCCTGGGTCCTTAATTGGAATGCGAAAAAATCACATCATAGATATGATCGGACAGACCGATGAGTGCAGACAATTTATACATTATTCACGTATTGTGGGGTAATCCATCGAAATAAAAGCAACATTTGCTCCAAAGAATGTGAGGCGGTTGTCAGTGCACAGCGGTGTGACATCGTTTTTCTCTTTTTCAGTCTGTCAGAAGGTTGATATCAGTAGAGTCGAACTCAAAGTGCGAAGGGATTGATTACCATATCGGGCTGGCTACAAAAAGAATTTGTTTCCATAAAGAGGAAGGAAATGGAGAGGATTCTAACCTGTTTGGGAATGATCCGCGGAACAAGGATGACATCCATAAAACGTCCGCGCGGGAACGAACGAAATACTATCGAGGCTTTGCATATCGGGTTCAAAATGGATAAATGACAGGATGCTACGGATTTTATGCTGTGTTCAGCATTAATGGAAATGACATTCTTAAAAAGTTATAAATGAAAGAAATTTTAAAAAATCAAACAAAATAGACGATTGAAAGGCCAGCATATAAGTACGCAAGGACGGAACAAAACATATTGTTCTCGTTATTGTGATGCCCTGGTTTTGACAGGATGAGACTTTCGCTGTTTGCATAGTAGAGTAGAGAAAATACATTATACGAGGAAAGAGCGCTCTCGAAAGCAGGAAACGACCTAAGTGCCAAAAAATACGCCGATCATATTTGTAATTTTGTTGACGTGATTAACGGTTTCCGGGACTGTGGGAACTTTTAGCCTTCTGCTCGCCTTAGCACACCTTTCGAAAGCATTCAGACAGGCAAAAAAACTACAAATTAGCTTGTGATTCATCCAAAAAGTCAAAAACTCAGACGTCACGGCAATTCCTTTTAATAAAGTAGTAAAAAATCAGACACAGCAAGCGAAGGCGGAACGAAAAAAATTTATCTTTGTGAAAAAGCGCTTGTCTCAGGTGATTCAAAAACACACCTTTACAACCCGTAAAAATTAATGTCAATAGTATTTGTGAAAAATCAAAATCTTGGCTCAGAAAAGTTTCAATAACAATAAGGGAAAGACATGGTGCGTGACACTAAGAAAGTTCCATAAAACAGTCAACAATAGTAGGGGTGACACGCCACTGATCGTGAGTTCAAAATGAGCACAGAGACCGAAAACAACGGCTGGGATCAGTCTCAGGAAAACATTCGAAAAGGACATCTGTTACGAGTTCACAACAGATTTCGGAGATATGGGTGGTGTAGGACCACATTGAGCGTCGAATGTTATTGCCTCTCTAAGAGGAAGGTCACACCACAGGGTGTCCGATCACTTTTTCAATGGCATCCCTGTGTGTTGGCTGACATTGAGCATTGAACTAGACTTAAAGGACCATTCGAACTTACTAGAAGAGTCGAAAGATGTTTATTACTCGGTTAGTCAGTGCGACCGGGTATAGATGGTGAAGTAAACCAAATGGGCTATTGCTCACGGCAATAATGAATCACTCAGATGATGGTGGCGTGAAAACAAAGATTGATTCCGTTCATCTGACACGATCGCTTCACCACAAAAAAAAGTAAATCGAATAGATTGACGCCTGTGAACAGAGAAGCGCTTCCAGGTTTAAACCGCTGAACAAAAGACACACTCGACTTCACCGCATCTACGGAAAATGCGCCTGCGCAATCGACGGAGTTGACCGCTCTCCCCTCTCACCCACACCCAGCCCAACCACAATCATTCCGAAGCTGTTTGCGCGCCACCGCCTTCGACGGAAGATGTAAGAATAATACTCCTGAGTCTTACAGGATCGAATCGAACGCGCGCAAAAGACTGAAAGTAACGCGCCAATTCACATTTGGGGTACTTTTGTTCATTGAAACTGTAGATGTGTAAGCAAGATGTACTCTGCAAGCAGTGGAACATGCGCAAATCACGTTGGACAAGCAAAAAGTCTTTCCGCGGTTTACCTACGTTGTCACCGTACACTTGAAAAATATTTGCAGAATAAAAATTGGTTGAAGCAAGTCCCGTGAGCGATATTTGTTCACTTTAAGGGGGCGTATAAGGTTTTATTCGGGTAAAAAAGGTTGACAAAACAATTTTAAGTCATCCGGTACCATGTGGATAGAACCCGTGAAGCCGTTCCGTCAACTTCAAGTTGTTTTTTCACCTTGCATACCGTGAAGTCAAGCCAGACACCGCTATTTGTATAAGAATTAAAAGATCAATTCACAATTATACATTGAGAACAGTAGAAACTGTTCGTTATGGGCTTGTGGTTGTTTTTTTAGCAGCTATCACAACAACATACAAAAAAGGCGTAGTCTACAGTTTACGCAATGAAAAGACTACGTAGAGCGTAGTCTTTAGATTACGCAAGCGTAGTGTTTTGACAAAAAGACTACGCTTGCATAATTTTTAGTTTACGTTTTGCGTAATCTTTTGTAAGCGTAGTTCTATCATTAAGTTACTGTTGTTGTGCATCTGCGCAAAAATAATCAGTTTGCGATGTAACTTTTTTCTTATTTATCAAAGAAGGCGAATGAAAGAAATACTGTCAAAAAAATCGTATTTACCGTCATTTGGTATTACAGGCTTGTTGGACAATTATTGACACATTTTTTAACTGTAACAATTCATTTTTTCCTTACTGATGTTTCTACATTTTTAATTGTTGTTCTAACTCTTTTTTTTAATATTACAATTGATGTTTTAATGTTACTGTTTTATCTTTTTTTGTTTGTGTATAACCTTCTACTGATAATTTTCAAAAAGTGTTCATCCATGTTTTGTTGTTGATTGTTTCTGATTTTGCGTGCGCATGAACGTTAATAAACCTGATTTGTATCCGTTGTAATTAATAGGGATATGATCTATTACAACATGTTTGTAAACCAAGAAGATGTATTTTTAAGGTTGACGAGAGTGTATTAAGTACAGATCTGAAGTACCATAATAAACCAATATTGACCACATTCAAAGTTCAAAGTTATTATTATTTTAATCAGCATACATTTAATGGATAAGAAAAAAATCAAAGGACGTCGTATTATTGAAAAAAAGTCTTTCAAACGCTAAGTATTGAAGGTCACGGCGCTTCTACTTTAAGTGCTGGTGAAATTTGCAATCTGTTATTACCATTTCAACGATCCATGAGTTTTTCATCGTTTCCATTTTCACAAAATTGGATACTATGTAAATGATTTTAAAGAAGTTAAAGATATCAGATATCTCGCGATTGTTGCTGGCATTGACTTTTTGAATGTCGATCCTACGGACTTCTACAACTTTTTTATGGTGAGATTCTGGAGCACAGATTAATACTGAACGCTTATAATTATTTGTTGTTTTTTTTTCAGGCGCAGGATTTAAAATTTGAATTTTTTATTAACATGGTAAACTACGAAGAATCTTATTCACTTACAAAACTTCAAATGTTCTTAAGTGAACATTTTGAAAGTGTACCTTATGAAGAAATTTTTGAAGAGGGTGATTGCTTGCCACAATCGGATCATCCATCACAGTGCTTGCACATCACGATCAACTTTGATGAAGTGTATCTAAACATTTCTAAAATCAGTGAAGCTGAAATTGCTTTACGTGAGAAAAAGAGAAGTATTGCTTTACGTTGCATATATATTTGATAACCTTTTGCAACAAAATACTTTTCAAAAACTGTTGCATTACTGAAGAATTATTTGATTGCATCGTGGATCATTGGATTTTAATATCGTTACCCTTAATGTAAACGGTAATGTAAATTCTACTTTAAACGCTGCTGAGATTTGCGACACGTTGGCTTATCCTAGTATGATTGCTTTTTACTAATGAAATTGTTTTTGTTTAAGAAAAACTTAATCCTTAATTTACCATGTAAATCAAAAAAAAACAGCGAAGTTTTTACGCTGATATAAAAACGCGCAACGTCGTTGTTTGTTTAAGAATTAAAAGATCAAATCACAATTCCATTAAGGACATAAGAAGGTGGTTACTACACGCATGTGGTCGTTTCTTATCAGCAATCACCGCGACTATGCCACAATGATGGCCTATACACCCAAAGAGCTTCTTCATTGATTCTAAAAGTTTTGTCAGGAGAAGTCAACGTAGCTTTCTCCCCTAAATAAATGGATGGTCCGTAATTTCCTACATGTGTATCCATGTCGGCATTGCAAACGGCAGAATTTATTTCGACCATAATTGCCACAGTATGTGTGCCTGTTAATATTATATTTTTGCGTGCATTATACAAATGGCGCTCGAGGCGGCCTTTCAAAAGTAGCTTCTTTGATCTGTGTCGTCAATTGACTATCGCCGATCTTTTGATGATGTTATTTTCGACGATTTGTTACAAGTTGCCAGTCTACGGTTGGATTGCGCCGGATATGTTTGAAGGGCGTTTCGCGGTCGTGCCATTGATCATTGTTAACTATTTTGGACATGCACAAGCCATTGGCATTGTTGGCAGTGCATTAAACCGATTTACCGCTGTTTTTTCACCTCATCGCCATCGAGATTATTGGTGGAAGGCGTCTCATGTTACAATATTCACCTGTATAATGTGGATTCTGCCCATTTTTGCGGTTATTCCATTATTTTTTGCTGAATTTACGGTTGTCAAAAACAACGTTACAAATGGCGTCAACTTCCACGCTAAAGATATCAACTTTCAACGAGTAAGCAATAAACCTTCATTAAAGAATTCCGCAGTTTACAGCCCCTCGCATTCTTTTTAGGCTTACTTTATCAGCATCGCTGCACTTGATGGTCTCGTTGTGAATACCTTTGTCGGTGCATTATACCTGTCCATTTTCTTCCGGATACAAAACCATGTTCACATTCGTCGTCCTCACGAGCTTGCATTACGCTTAGCCACAAGCGCTTTCATAATTTTTACATGCTATTTATTCTTGGGTAAGTTAACATCATTTTAATGACATGTACAGACTAAAGTTCGTTCAATTTTTACAGGTGTATGTTCTTTATTATCAGCGTTGGCGCCCGAGTCCAAAATATGGATGTACCGCTCGTTTTGGTTTATTGTTAATGATGTACTGTGTTCAACAAATGCACCAGTGCTATTAGCATTAAACAAACCTATTCGGAAGAAAATGCTGAAAACCATGGGATTCCACATTCAATCAACTCAGAAAAGTTCTCTATTGCTATAAAATTGCCATGCCTTTTTCCTTCGGGTAGTTTTTGTTTATTTTACGCATAATTTATTTTGATGTTTTGTTGTTTGCGATAATAAAAGAGATAAAAAACGAATGTCATGATCATTGGGCTTCTTCAAACAGATGAAAAGCGTAAAATTGAATGAATTCCATTGTGATGAATATACGCTGAACTTGTTTCGCATTGGTCAGTACGAGCAATCAGACGCCTCAGGCTGCGTCCCCCACTCCAAAAGCAGTAATCAAACCTTTTTGAGCTGCTCAGATGCGTGATGGCGAGGCGATTTGTGACGGTTGTGGCTGTTGTTATTTTTAGTTCTTTAGTTATTATAACTTCCGGTGATGTATCTACAGATTTACAAAATGCTCATAATTTACTTAAATTATTCTTGAAAATGACTGATAGGGTTCCGTTGAACCCGGAAAAGCCTGAAAGTCGTTCGGTAAGAAGTTTTAAATGAAACTATGTGATAAGCTTTAGCTTTTTAGACGCCGATCTCATACAAAGTTATCGATCACACAGAATTTTCACCAAACAAAGCCATTCTACAAGATGTTTTCGAAAGCGATATCGTCATGACAAAAGACCAAATGCTAGACGCAATTGACGCTTTCCAGCAACGACTCAGTAAGTCACCCATCCGGTTTTTGACTTCCTAAATGCGTGCTTTCACTTTTTATTCACTTCCATTTCAGATGGAAGCAGTTTACGACAAAAACGAAAATCAATCTCAGGCGATCGGTATCGATGGGAAAATGCTACAGTTTTGTTTGTGTTTAACAATACTAATCCGCAATGGCAGGTTACTGTTTGGGAGGGTATGCGGAAATGGGAAGCTGAAACTTGCATCAAGTTCAAGCAGTTGCATCCTCTAACAAGGGAAAAGGATTATGTTTTGATCTTGAAAGGCGGTGGATGCTACAGCAGTGTTGGGCGGATTGGTGGCAGACAAACTGCATCGATTGGTTATGGGTGTGAGAGTGTGAGTAAATATTGTTTAGCCTAGAAAATGATAATGAAAGACATTTAGGCCGGTATTGTCGCGCATGAAATGGGACATGCACTCGGGTTTTGGCATGAACAGAACCGTGTTGACAGGGATCAATACATTAACATCGACGAAGATCACATTCTAAACGGCACAAAAGGCAACTTCCAACGCCATTTCGATATTGACAGCTTGGATGTACCGTATGATTACGGTTCAGTTATGCATTACGGATCGCAGGCATTTGCTAATGATTGGAATTACGTCACTGTGGAAACCAAAGACCACAGGTATCAGCATACGATTGGTCAGAGGGCGCGGCTTTCGTTTACTGATGTTAAGCAGGCAAATTTGCTATATTGTCGTGGTAGGAGATCATTTATACATTCGAAAGTGGTTCAAATTTGAAAGAAAATTTTGTAGATGTGTGCAAAAATGAAATCACTTGCCACAATGGAGGCTATCAAGATCCCAAAAACTGTCTAATGTGTCGCTGCCCTCCAGGCTTACATGGTGATTGTAACCTGTTAGAACCCTCAAAACCAGGTTGTGGTGGTGAACTCTTCGCTCTCGGTTCATGGCAAGTTTTATCCAGCCAAACAACAGGAAGATGTATTTGGCGAATAAACGCATCCCCCGAACAACGTATACATTTCGAAGTCGTCCATGCTTCATTTAGCTGTGACTCATCGTGTTCTGAAAACTACCTCGAAATAAAGCACACCAGTAATCTGCAACAAACTGGGTTCAGGCATGTTTTTCGATCTTGTAAAACTTTGTAATACATTTTCTATTGTATTTATAGGCAATGTTGCCGCGCCGCACCCGGCATGCTAATATCTTCATCAAATCAAGTCATCATAATTTCGAACACTGTCAATGGTCCCGCTAATTTCACGCTAAGATACATCATTGGTGTGTTGTCTTCTCCATTATGCATGACGGCATTACATTAATTATGCTCATTTCAGATGCTCCAATTATACCACCGCCACCATTGGCCCCGTGGGAAGGCGATGGTCTTACCAGTTTTCTCGGCGGTGAAATCGGCATCGACAATACCCTTGAAAAATACATTTTTACCGATTTACCAAAAGCATTCAAACAACAGAGGCCGTCTCCAAATAAGCCTTTCGATGCCCTCAGTACATTGGTTACAAGTTTTCTTAGAAGCACTAGAGCTGGTCATTAATCAAACGGGGCTGTGACAAAACAGTCACTCTAAGTTGTATACATTTATTGAGCGGTTATAAACCATGTAATGTAATCCTATTAATGTTAAATTTGGTGCTATTGCTGCAAGTGTAAATGTTATATGACTTATGTGGTAACGCAAAAATAGCTGCGTGGGGATTATGCGAGACTCTAAAACAGAAAAAGGGGTTGGCGAATATGAGGGGGAAAGGTTTTATTGAGGCTTTGCATTGGTTTTGGAGCGTGGAAATAATGGGGGTTTGTTTGTTTTTCATAATGATTGTGTTCATTCATGTGGAAGTTCGTCAACAAGGCGGTTATATGGATATTAACAAAACGGGTGGAGCTCCACGTCATGGGATTCTGAAAACTTTCTTTAATTTGAGAGTTTTATTACGTTGTAAAGTATACTATAGTTTAAGAGTGCAACCATGTTCGTTTTAGGTCGTATCAGGTAACCCCAAAATCCAATAATGCTCTTAATCTATGTAACCTGTCTGACCACATTTGTCATTTACATTTCCTGTCGTTGTTAGTAAAAGGCCGGCACATGTGCAAGGCCAACGATGCTAGCAAGAATGCTACCAGGCCTCCCTTCTTGCCATCCGGCTCGCTTCGCTATGGTGCAGCGCAACCGCAGGCAACGTGGAGACTCTTCTAGTTAAAAGCAGACACACGCCTTCCAAAAGCGCCCTTCTAGTAGCTTGTGTCATCGCCGCTGGTGCTTTCCAGTTGCCTACGGCCATGGCCAAGCTTCGTATGGCATGCCACTTCTGTCAAAAGTGTCCCCGTTGACGAATCGCGCTCCAAGTCACTTGTGCTTTTCATTTATCTCGAGCGGCGGTGACTGCAATGCCACTTTATTTGTTTACATACCTTTTCTTGCTATTTCAAAAGATTGCTTCTTTCTTTTCAGATGGCAAGCTGCGATAATATTGAATAAAAAGTGGTGAAAGTCAGTGCACTGCCACGCGACTTCAATAAAAACAACAAAGCTCTGTCAACATGGGTGACAAAGCTATCATTGCCGATGTCCTCGAGGCATCCAACCTGACATCTACTTATTCTTCGTTGACTGCCAAGTCCATCATCGATCAGTAAGTGGTGGAAGCTCTTTTTTAATTGCATTTTTTGCATGAAATACAATTGGTAGTGTGTAGCGGAAATGCCAGTGCCGTTCTTAATGAAGCTTAATTGATGTTTCGCGTGTTTTAGACTCAAGAAAAACAGCCATGAACAAACTGGCTCCACTGTGCGGTACGAAGGCCTCGAAGATGACCCTGTCAAGATCAGCGGGGCTGGAGATGGGGCCCACGTTGAATCGGCGGCAAATTCTGATAGCTTCACCGTGGATGATGCTGTGGAGTTTCTTGGATTTGGGAAGTTTCAGCTGAAGTTGTCGTTTTTGACGGGATTGGCATGGGTAAGATTAAAAGTCATGCTAATTTGAAATTCAATGTTGGTTTCCAGATGGCCGACGCCATGGAAATGATGATCCTTTCCATCCTATCTCCCGCACTCTATTGCGAATGGGAAATTACTACCGTTCAGCAAGCCATGATCACCACCTGCGTCTTCAGCGGCATGATGCTGTCTTCCACCGTCTGGGGCAAAGTTTGCGATCGTTTCGGCCGTAGAACTGTAAGCATACTTTACCATACTACCGTAATGTAACCATTTCCTTGCAGGGTCTAATGCTCTCTGCACTATTAACATTCTCAATGGGTGCACTCAGCTCCCTGGCACCCAACTTCAACACCCTGCTTCTTCTTCGAGGTCTTACTGGCATTGGTATCGGTGGTGTTCCCCAGTCGTAAGTTTGATGATACACTTTACGAGTAATAAGTAATGCAAGCCTAATGACAACTCATTCTGCAGGGTCACCCTCTACGCCGAATTCCTTCCGATGGCCCAACGTGCAAAATGTGTTGTTCTCATTGAATCCTTCTGGGCTGTGGGCGCTGCTTTCGAAGCCCTTTTGGCATTGTTCATCATGGAAACATGGGGCTGGCGATGGCTACTCATTTTCAGTTCCCTACCTCTGCTGTTCTTTGCGATCTCATGCTTTGTAAGCCTTGTTTTCAAATATTCAGGCACAACATTGCAAAAATGACATCTATTTCAGTGGCTCCCGGAAAGCGCTCGTTTCCTAATGGCTTCTGGAGACACAGAAGGCGCATATTCAACGCTTCAACGTGTGGCACGCGATAATGGCATGACAATGCCTAAAGGAAAACTGGTTGAGCATCCGAACCATAATGTATGTTTATCCTGTTTAAGACTGGAGTAAATCCCTTCCCAGCTGTTTTATTTACTCACACTTTGCATCTAATTGAGTTACCACATCTAACGCATGGGCCCCTCTTTCAGCCTGAACATCGTGGCCACATCTCGAATTTGTTCGTGCCGGATCTTTTCAAGACGACCCTCCTATTATGGTTTATCTGGGCTGTAAACGCATTTTGTTACTATGGTATTGTCCTCTTTACTACGGTACTCTTCCAAACAACCGATGAATGCCATGGGGGTGGTTCCACTAATGTCACAACAACGGGATGTCACCCCTTGGTGCAGAAGGATTACATCGATTTGCTATCGACGACTATGAGCGAATTCCCAGGTAAATAACACAAACAAAGTTCAATGTTAACAATCAAACATCAATGCTTCAGGTCTTATCTTAACCGCCTGTATTATCGAATGGTTCGGCCGCAAAAAGACAATGGCCATCGAATTCTCGGTGTATGCTGCCTTCATGTTGTTGTTGTACTTCTGCCTTGACCGTGCCTGGGTCACTGCTTTCATCTTCGTTGCAC
The DNA here is from genome assembly GCA_000341325.1 of Panagrellus redivivus. Taxonomy (NCBI): domain Eukaryota; kingdom Metazoa; phylum Nematoda; class Chromadorea; order Rhabditida; family Panagrolaimidae; genus Panagrellus; species Panagrellus redivivus. Next base: position 231,375 of record KB455554.1, on the reverse strand, counting down.
GTGCATTCATCTCCGGCGCTTTCCAATGTGTCTACGTCTACACCCCCGAGGTGAGATTTGAAGGCCAATGAAAACAAAAGCAGATACAGACGCATTAAATCAAAATGAAAGACAGCTTTCAATATCACTTTTCAGGTTTATCCGACAACTCTTCGCGCTATTGGCCTTGGCGCATCAAGCTCGATGGCTCGTCTGGGAGCTATTATCACTCCATTCATCGCCCAAGTCGCCTCAGGGCATTCTCTCTACGTTCCAATTACCGTCTACGCCGTGGCAGCTTTGATGGGCCTTGTCGCAGCGTTATCGCTTCCAATCGAAACGAAAGGAAGACAGATGAAGGTGAGTGATGACATCTAACTGCACTTTTTGTGAAGTGCAAAATACGGACTATCCCCTTTTTAGGAAACACATTGATCGATGAATATGAATGCGTCATGAGAAACTACCCCCGCGAATTACTTTCTTTCCGGTTACTAACAAACATATGATTTGGATTTGGTTAGCATTGAAAAACTTTACAAAAACTATCGTAGTTGGCTTTAAATTTAAACCTAATTTATTGAATTTTCAAGTGTGTCCGAAGTTTTCAACTTTTTGAAGTCACTTTTATCAGAATTTTTGTATTTCCGAGCAAATGAACAATGGATCATCACAAACCTACTGTCTATCTTCATCAAGTAAATAAACGAACACCCGTTATAGTTACAAGTCGTGTGCAGCGACAAGTTTTACGCATCGGTGCGGTGGCTGGCTGTTGCAGTTGCAGATGCAGTTTCAGAGTATGCAGGGGGGCCTTGCGAATCAGCAGGTGGTGGTCCGCTTTCAGTTGATTCAAACGTGTAAGCTCGGTTGACTTGGCATTGACGACGTTGATCTCTCGCCTGTTTGGCCGATTCTTCATAAGATGGTGGAGGTGGTGATTGTTGAAAAAGTTCAGCGAAGGGACTTCGGAGGATTGTTATCGATACATTTGATGGCACATCTGAAGTAAATTTAAAAGTTTTACAACTTAATCAAAGTACACGCGAAACAAACATACCACCCGGGTAATTCCCTCTTTCCGCACGTGATTCTCTCGATTGCCTAAAAAACGGCTTCTATATTTGACAACGAAAGACACACAAACGATGATAAACTCGACTAACCTTGTCTGCATAAAATACACCAATATAAGTTTCATACAACAAACTAAGATCATAAGCATGACAATAACCGGTGCCGCGATAATAAAGATTTGGTAAGGCACGGAACTATTAGTTGAGGTCGAACTTGGGGAACTCATGTTGGCAGCTATGGAACAGCGGACAGTTGAATATTTAATTCCAATGGAGCATATGTTTAAAAGGTTGCCCCAGAGAGGTCGATCAAGCGAATGGGGTTCCCGCGTGTCTTACAGAGGTGATAAGCCGAAGGAGCGAGGCACGTATACTGATAAGTGTACCAACTAGCACGACCTGGCTTTGTCCGCCTTCGGGAACCGCTCCTCTGCTGCGGTTATAACGCATTGTCGGGCGACTGGTGACGGTCTTCTTTTTATTTCGAATGTCATTCCATGTGTGTTTGCTAGAAAGGGGCAGGGTCGTCAGTGAACAAAGAGTCCCCATCCCTATGTCATGCAAAAAATTGAAGTTATTCGGGTTTTCATTGATAACCTTTTGAATGAAACGTATGTATG
>KB455554.1:196762-207075 GCA_000341325.1 Panagrellus redivivus | reverse complement strand
TATTTTTTGACAGTTTTACAGAATTCTGAGTACGGCATTCGTCTCTCCATCCGAAATTACCCCCGGGTGCAAAAAAGCAGGGTCCTGTGGTCCCGAGAATGACCCGTTCCAGAATCGACCCCCAAAACTTTGAGAAGCCATATCTCCAGAGACCGTAACTTTTGGACCGTCCTATTCCGGCTTCAGACGCTTCTCAGTAGTCCCAACATTTCTGACTCAAAGTATTTTCAAGTGTAAAAAATGGGGTCGGAACTTCCTAAAACGGCTCTTGGACTCCGTCTTAATATCGCCCAAGTAGCCTAGACTCCAGTAATAACTTTATTTTCACCGGCACTCGGTATTTATACCCTCTGGCCTGGGGTGCCAATTATCACCCAGGTTATATGCAAATCTAGTGCTCTGGTCAGATTATGTCCCCGAGGGCCGAGGTCATGCCCCCGCGGGTACGAAACGTATTCTTTTTTGAATTTTTTACGCTTGGCGAACGACTTCAAGGGCTTCCCGCCGTATCACATGTAGGGCTCTGATGACTATGGCCCGCGAAGCGGTCAATTCGCCGAGTCTTGCGCCTTGAACGGCGCACAACCGTTGGAGCTGGCGGATCAGCTGCTTCGTGGCACCCCTTTCCATCACTTGAGGGGCCGGTTGGGTCATGGGTTCTGATCCCATTCTCGTTACCACTGTGGCAGTAGCCTAGAATTCAGTTACAACTTTATTTTCTCGCTGTGACGACCTCGCTAAAAAATTATTATTTTTATCAGCGTACACAATAGTTACAAATTCAAAAACGTCTGAAACTGCAAATGTTGTTTCTGATTCACATGATTTCCAATTTGAATCAGTAAAACGATGAATATTCTAAAACATCTCTTTGTGTTGCGAAAATCATTTCTTTAAAAAAACACTTTTTGTGTTCCAGTTTTCTTTATCATACCTTTTTTACGTCTAATTAAACGTTAAAACAAAAGACAATTACACTTTCTATGCACTGTTGTTACTCCAAATTAATTCTTAGAAACATCACACAATTAATCAATGACCATGACATTTTCTAAGAACTTTTATCAATATAAAAGTCAACGCTTGGAACATTAAATCACATCTTCTGTTGTATTGTAGAAAGAGTATATTCTACCGTATCCATCAAGATGCACACCCGTTCGTTGTTCGCCGCCCTTATTCTCGGTTTTGTCGTTGGTATCGCCTTTGCTGAAGCTTTTGACACCTCCGAGTTAGAGAAACTGAGCCTGAAGAGGTGATAAACTTCACGATGTCTGCCTGGCAAGTGTTCCTCACAAAGACCGGCAGTGTAACACAGAAATGGTGCAAAGTTGCAATTGCTGTTGGCTTGCCTATTTTCCCCGAAAAAAAAACGTCCGAGTACGCTTTATCCGGCAAAAGTTCCAAATAGAAGGCTGCCTGATTCGCGGACTATCTTGCGCGAGCTCACATAAAAGCTCACATTCATATTCAGATTCGACACGTCGGTGCAAAGCTGATGTGTCGGTCGTCCACCGGCGTCCATCAATAAATGCTGCACTGTACATGTCAATGGCGCGCGGGTCGCAATATATAAAGTGTTCACGGCTTGGTAACCGGCATGACTGTTATCGTGTATATCTTCATTTTTCAGATGGCTAATGATAGCGACAAAGTTGAAACCATCAATTCCAATCCTAATGCGGCTGAGCCTACTGACTCACTAACTTTTACCACTCTACCTTATGGTTTTAAAAAACGACTGATTGAATTGGCCCATCGGGAGTCTTTAGTCAACTTTGCGCTCACCGGGAATGAAGCTTTCCATTTTACATCATCTTGCCTGCGAATAGTTAAAGAACTATTTATCCAATCAACATCTGAACCCCCATTTATAAAAGTAAGTCGATGAACCCCAATTTCATCAAATGTACATGTCTTTCAGGTCTGTGCTGACGGAATTGAAACCTCTTTCACAGATATCAATGAAATCCAGAACATTTATGCAATCAAGAGGCTTATTTTGAAACTTAAAACTAAAGACGCCTATAAAATTGTTGCGCCACATATTCGTGGTAGATACAGACAAATTCACTGGAAGTGCAAACTGTCTGTTAATTACCTCATAGCGGCACTGAAGGTTAGCTGTGTGAAAAAAATATACATTCATACAAGTATAGTATTAAATACACCTGAAAAGTATGCAAAGCTTCTACATTGGGCTAAGAAAAATGGAAAGAGTGGACGGCAAAAATTGTTAGTTTTACTTTTGGTCAACAAAAATAACGGTATGGTTTACAGATTAAGGATAAAAAAGTCAGTACAGACTGAACCGGAGCCTGTTCTGGCTGAAGCACTACGTCATCCACATACTTATAAATATTTCTAACTGTTTTTTTGTTTTAAACGCTTAATATTTATTTAACGATTGCGTTTATTACGTGTATGAATTGATTTTTATTGATAAATTGTCAAATGTGTCATTGCAATCACAAAAATTTACTCATCATTTATTGTTTAAAACACAAACGCAATTTCAATATCGATTGTTTGAGCGTTTATTCAAGAGACTTAAGGATGACCTCAACTTCCTTGTCGAACTTCTTAATCAAATCGAGGAATTTCTGTTTCTCAGCTTCCTGTTCACTCGACGATTGCTCCGAAAGTGCAGCAAGAACTGTCTCGAGAACCAGATCGCAGAACTGATTGGTCGAAAGGTCAACGCTGTTCTTCAATCCCGGGTAATGAGGCAAATATGAAGCAACTTCGAGCTTGGCTTTTTTCTGTGATTCGGGGTCAGCCTTGTTGAGCACTGATCGGAAGGTTTCCATGGCGACGTGTACCACGTTTTCAGGGCTCAGTTGTTCCAACCAGTCGACATCATCAGTTTCAGCAAAGGCAATGCCGACGGCAAAACCGAGAATAAGGACGGCGAACAACGAACGGGTCTGCATCTCAACGGATACGGTGGAACACACTTATTGAACAACACAAGATGTGATTATTGTGTTCGAAGCGCTTTCTTTTATAATGCCGAAAGATATTTGGAAACAGTCATTTATTTCTGTTTTAACATGTGATTGTGCGTGGTAATAATGTGAATCAGAAAACCGAAACAGAACCAATGCAGTTTTTTAATGACAGATTCCCGCAAAGCAATAAGAATGCTTTAGAAATTCATCGTTTGCCTGATTCAACTAGAAAATTTCGTGAATCAGAAACAACATATACCATTCCGCACGTTATTTAGAATTGTTAAGGCGTGTTTTTTGCCAACTCAATCTTCAAAACTATTTATGGTTTGATGAAAATAATTGGAAATGCTGATAACATTATATTAAATATCTCAAACGCCATATTCACTCAGTTTATTTTACATTTTTTTAACAATAACATCTAATAAAAAATGAAATATAATTAATTTGACGTTTATTCAAAATGATGTTTGTCTTCCAACAGCAGTGCCATGGCCAAAAGGTTCTTCTTCTTCTCATCTTTTTCACTCGGTGACATCTTTGAAAGGTCATCAAGAGTTTTCTGGAGAACCAGATCAATGAATTGCTTGGTCGACAGTGCAAGGTTTTCTTTCAATTCTGGATACAAATTATCAGCAACCGTGAGCTTCAATTTTTCCACTTTTTCACTGTCTGAGAGTTCCATGTTCGTCTGATACGTTTGAAGGACAAGTTTTGCCAAAGTTTCAGCGCTCAATTTCTTTAGCAAAGCTTGTTCATCAGTTTGAGCAAAAGTGATATCGACGGCAAAGCCGAGAATAAGGATGACGAACAACGGACATAGCTGCATTTCGATGGACACAGTGGAACACACCTTTTCTCAAACACACCAGAAAATGTGATTTTTGTCTTCCAAGCGCTGCCATTTATAGTGATCGAAGCTGTTGGAAAATGTCATGATCTTTGGTTAAACGTGTGATTTAGCGTGGAAATGACACGACACAGACAACGGAAACGTATCGCCATCTTTTTGGTTTTCTAAAAACTAATTTGAAGCAATATTCATTACGTCAACAAATGTGTGGTTTTACCAGTGTGATGCTTTTTTATTCTTCTCCGCAGTATATTCACTTGGCGTCAGGTCCTCACCAACGGCAAAACCGAGAATCAAAACGGCAAACAACGAACGGGTCTGCATTTCGACACTAGAAGACGTGATTTTTGTGTTTTATCGTAAAGCTGTGATTTTTGCAAAACACTCTTCTCTCAAAGCTTAATTAGTTAATCATTTTATTCAACGTTTATCAAAAAAAGCACAACACACAAGCAAGCAAAAATATCCATGATTTTGGCATTTTTTCCATTCAATATTCGTCCTCTTTGGTTTCTTCATCATCGTAGTTTTCAGTTTCTTCATTATCATCATTTTCGGCAATTTCAGAATCTCCATTTAATCGTTTTCGGATTGCGGCAATAAATATCTGCTTTTGTTCAGCCCGTCGTCTTGGTGACCATGTCTTGACTTCTTTAAGGATCACCTTGAGAACTAGGTCGTAGAGTTTGCCGATTGGAAGGTTAATTTTGCGTTGCAATTCCGGATGATCAGGCACTTTTCTGAGGAGCGCAATTTTGGCTTCTTTTAGTTCTTTGCCATGAAGTTTGGAGTCCAATTTTTTATAGTAGTTGAGGAACTCGGTTACCAACTTTTCCACGCTGAGTTTCTCCAATGCGGCGACCTTGTCAGCTTGGACATAGGAAATACCGACGGCAAATCCGAGAATAAGAACGGCGAACAATGGCCGGATCTGCATGTCGATGGACAGTGGAATAGGTACTCCTTCCAGAACAATGGAAGGAATGATTTTTGTGTTTCGAGCACCACCTTTTATGTTGGTTGAAGCTTTTGGAAATTGCCGCGTGCTTTGATTTAACCTTTTATTTTAGCTTGGAAATGATGTGACACAGAAAACTTAAAAACAACATTTGCAGTTTTTAAAGAACTCATGTGAAGTAACATTTATTGCTTTAATGATTTTGCCTAGAAACGGTGTGAATCAAAACTAACATTTACAATTCCAGACGTTATTTTAAAATCGTAAAATTGTGATTTTTGTGCAGAAACTGATTTTCAGCCCTTTTTATGATTGAAGTCAGGATCTCATGAAAAATTGGGCGCCTAGTTGAAGCTTTTTCAAGTGCAATAACTCAAGAAGCGTACACTTAAATGTAAAGTTGTAGCGGCACTGATAATCGGGCCCTTAATCCCCCGAAACAGGTACCCAAACACCAAAACAGAAACAAAAAACCTGTTAAACGGAATACTCACATTTATTATTTAACAGTATTGGTAAACAATTTAAACACAGACAGTTATGATATCGAATGGTTTAGCACTTATTCATTCAGATTCTAAATTGTGCTCAATTTTGTCAATATAATTTCTAATTAGGACGTTCAGTTTCTTCTGTAACTCAGCTTGTTTGCTCGGTGACTTTTCCTTGAGGCTATCAAGAAACGCCTGGAGAAATAGATCTAAGAATTGATCGACCGGAAGCTCAATATTGTTCAGCAGTTCCGGTAAATCAGGTATACTACTAGCCATCATGAACTTGAATATTCCCTGTGTTTCTGCGTTAGTTTCAGAGATCCATGCTTTAGTGCCTTCAACAAAGAGACGTGCCAGCTGTTCGGCGGTCATTTCATCCAACTCGGCGAGGAGGTCATCGGTTTCAGCGAGGGCGATGCCAACGGCAAAACCGAGAATAAGAACGGCGAACAGTGGACGGATCTGCATTTCGATTGACACGGTAGATTACACCTATTCTCAAACACAACAGAAGATGTGATTTTTGTCATCCAAGCAATGCCTTTTATAATGATCGATGCTCTTGGAAAATCTTTGTTCAAACGTATGGTTTAACGTGGAAACGGCATGACGCAGACAACGGAGGACCATTGTTTGGTTTTCTAAAAATTAATTTGAAATAACACTTATTGTTTCAATTATTTAGCATGGAAACGGTGTGAGTCAGATCGAACATTTGCCATTTCCAATCGTAAAGTTGTATTGTTTGCACAAGCTGATTTTCAGCACAAAACGCATCTGTTGATAAAACCCTTGTGACATTTAAAATTTCGTAATCGTTTTATTTGGTTAAAAATGACATTCCTGATAAATATGAGATGGTTAATTCACTAGAGTCTTACAGACCCGACGGCTTCTGAAACCGCTAGGCTCCAGAATCCCCTCCCAGAATCCATGAAACCAAAACCGTATGTATGGAATATCAATCAACTGTTCACTCTACAGCGATCATTTTAAAACCAACCGGATTAAAATTAAATGAAATTGATTGATTTTGAAGAAAGTTAGAGCACACACAAAAAGTTTACGCTAGCGTAACGCACAAACGCAAAAGATTATCCTTTGCGTCAACTTTGGAGAAGTTTTGTGGGCGCAGATAACAATAATTCTTTATAATCGAGGTCGTCAAGGCGAGAATCGAGGCTAGTTCTGACAGGAATAATTTGCCACCTTTTTCTATAAACTTATGTAATATCAAATGTTCAAATTTCATGCAGTCATAACTTTTTATTCAGCATTTATCGATAAAAAGCACAAGTCGAAAGGAATCAATAGAATTGTCGCTTGTTTTGGCATTTATTCCTCGGAGCTGTCTTCAAGTTCTTGAAGTTTTTGCAATATTTTAATAAAATCAATGAATTCCTTCTTCACCACAGCAACTTCACTCGAGGAATCCTCCGGCAGTTTTTCAATGAGGATCTTGCTAGCTTTGTCCCAGAATTCATCGAATGGAAGGTTAATGAAGTTCTTCAATTCCGGAAACTGGGGGAATTTAGCAATAATTTCGAGTTTTCCTTGGAGTTGAGATTCGCTGTCGAGCTCGGCGTAAACCGCTTTAACGGTTTCGATCAAGACGTGAGTCAACTCTTCGGTGCTCAGTTCCTCCAAATCGGCGACAATGTCGTCAGCTTGGATGTAGGTGATGCCAACGGCAAAACCGAGAATAAGGACGGCGAACAACGAACGGGTCTGCATCTCAGTGGATACGGTGAATACACTCCTTCACAAATAACAGAAGATGTGATTTTTGTGTTGTGAACACTGCCTTTTATAGTGTCCCATGATGCCTGAAAACAGTCATTTTTTGTTTTAACGTTTGATAGGGCGGGGAAATAATGTGAATCAGGTAACTAAATCACAACGACGCTGGTTTTCGAAGAACCGATTCCCGCAATGCACAGAGATGCTCCTGAAGATTCATCGTTTGACTGATTCAGCTTGGAAATCATGTGAATCAGAATCAACATTTGCCGTTTCAGACGGTTTTTGGAATCGTAACGCTGTAATTTTTGCTTTTGCTTTTTATGCCCCCTTCTTTCGTTTATTTTTGAACTCTTGTATTATCTATTGGTAATGCATCAAGTGCAAAACTTTACAAAACAATGGATTTTTGTAAAAACTTAGTTTGCCGACATTGGTAAATCTTTGCATAACTGACCATTCTTCCAGTTCGACGACAAGAACCGTATCGCCACCATCATCGACGTCGCCATCCCCTTTGAAAGCAGCTATTCAGCCTTCGAAGACACGCGTCGACGCAAGAAGGAGAAGTATGCCGACATCGAGCGAATCCTCAAAGAAAAGGGCTACAAAACCTTCAATGATGCCTTCATTGTCGGTTCGCTCGGAAGTTTCGACCCCGCAAACGAGGCCTGCATCCGGAGGCTCAGGATCACCCCTCGATACGCGACTCTCATGAAAAAACTGATGGTTTCCGATGTGATCAAATGGAGCCGAGACATCTATGTGGAGCACGTGACGGGCATCCGGCAGTACGCAGAGTAAGAAGCGATCAACAAGAAGCAGCCAGAACCAGCCTCATTCTCTAATAATAATATTATTTTGACTTTATTAAATAACCTAACAGTTTGTCAGGTTATGTTTTTCTTTTATATGTGTTGTTCGGGGTCACCCAACAGTTATATCTATTGTAATTTGTTCAATCTTTTGAACACACATTTATATTATCTATTATTGTTCAACTCGTTAGTTTCTGAATAAAGAAAAAATCTCGCAGCGGATGGAATAACTCTATCCGACATAATTCGTCTCTGAATCCAAGTTTCGTGAAAATCAAAGTGAAAGCGAACCTTAACAGAAAGTTTTGCTTGATAACGATGTGAATGGGAAAACTGAGACACAACAAAAGCGGTTTTGTGAAAACTGATTTTTACAGTGCATGCAGTGCACTTGTTTGATTGTTTATCGATCTTGGACAACAAGAATATAACTTCACGGTCATAATACCTTTTTCATTTTGTATACTTTTTATATTCAACATTTGTCGGTAAAGACACAATTCATAAGCAATCAATCAATACTTTGATTTTTAGAATCGTCTTTTGGAGCTTTTTTGACCAAAAGGAGTAACTTTTTCCTTTCCGCTGCCAGTTCACTCGGTGTCATGTTTTTATAGTCATTGAGCATCGTCTGGAGGATAAAATCACAAAATTGGTCAACCGGCAGGTCGACCTGCAACAATTCCAGCAGGTACCTAGGCAATGAAAAAATAACGTCGACTTCGGCGTCTTCTAGTTCGTCGCCATGCAGCTTGGACAATGAGGATTTAGTGTTTTTGATAAAGATGCGTGCCAACTCTTCCACGCTCCGTTCCTCCAGCGGCACAAAGTCGTCATCGCCATGAGGAAAGCCGATGACAACAGCAAAACTGAGAAAAAGGACTGCAAACAACGAACGGATCTGCATTTCGGCAAACACGGCAGAGTACACTTCTTTTAAATAACAGAAGATGCGATTTTCGTCTTCCAAGCACTGTACTTTATAGAGACCGAAGCTCTTGGAAGTTTTCATGGTCTTTGTTTAATCGTGTGACTTAGCGTGGAAACGACATGACGCTAAAAACGAAACCACAACGCAAATCGCTTTTTCATTTTGTTTTAAAAAACTGATTTAAAGCAAAGTTTATTGTTTAAATGATTCGGCCAAAAGATAGAGTAACGCAAAACTAACTTTGACCATTCCTGACGTTTTTTTAAATCGTACAATTGTGATTTTTGCAAAGTGGAAAAGCCGATTGTAAATTTGATAACCCAAAAAGACACTCAAACCACCACAGCAGAAGCGAAAAACGCATTATTCATTTTTATTATTCAACATTTTTCGATAATCGCAGAAGTCAAACACAGATTGAGTGTTTTCGTCTGGTTCAACGTTTTGATTGGGGCAAGAAAATGATGTGAATTAGATAACTGAGAAACAACAGAAGTTGCTTTCTGGAGACTGATAGTCTTTTTATTCAACGATTGTCGATAAAAACATAATTCATAAGCAATCAGACATCATTTTTACTGTTTTGGCGTTAAGTTTATTCAGAGTCTTCTTTGATCGTATCAATCCAATATTTCTTTTCCTCGGCCAGTTGGCTTGGTGTCAATTTCTTATAGTCATTAAGCAACGTCTGGAGGACTAGATCGCAGTATTGGTCCACCGGCAGGTCGATCTTTCCCAACAATTCCGGGTGGTTAACCACTGTATTAGCAAGGCGGACTTTTTCGTCAATTAGCTCTTTACCATGAAGCTCGGTCATAGAGGCTTCACTGTTTGCAAAGTAGAAACGTGCCAGCTCTTCCACGCTCCGTTCTTCCAACGGCACGAAGTTGTAGTCGTCGCCATCTAGGGTAAAGGCAATACCGACAGTTAAACAGAGAATAAGAAGGGCAAACAGCGCACGGGTCTGCATTTCGCTGGAAACGGCGAAATACACTTCTTCTCAAACACAACAAAAGGTGTGATTTTGGTGTTTCAAGCACTACCTTTTATAGTGATTGAAATGCTTGGAAATTGCAGTGGTCTTTAATGCAACCTTTTACTTTAGCGTGAAAGCGGTATGACGCAGAAAACAGTTTCACATCTGATTTTCTGAGAACTGATTTGAAGTAGCATTTGTTAACGTGTTAGCCTGGACACGGCTTGAATCAAAACTGACATTTACTGTCGTAACGTTGAAAAGAACAGAGTCGAAGTAAAATTTATTTTTTCAAGGACTAGGGGGCCCGTGACCTGCTTTACAGTAGGTCAAAAGTTGTTGGCCTATTAGAAGTTGGGCCCTAAACAATAATACTGGCAACGGAAAAGTTGCATTCATCTTGTTTTTATTCCCTTTCTACATTTCCTTTCGAACAGAAACTACATTTTATTAGGCACAAATGCTGTCAAGCAGGTCAGGGCCCCCTAGTATAATATTATACATTAGTTGAACACCATCAATATGACATCGCATGTGCTATTCATTCCATTTTGATAAAGCAAATCTACGGTTTCCGAAACCAATTTTT
>KB455554.1:152378-190150 GCA_000341325.1 Panagrellus redivivus | reverse complement strand
AGAACCACATCAAACTTCTTTTTAGAATATGCTGATTTTTGTTGGTAGTTGAACATGTTAGCTTAGATGGTTTGGTCTCTAAAAATATATGTTTAAAAGCAAACTGTAGTGATTCGATTGCGGAATGAACGAAGAAAGCGCTGCAAACTCAGCTCAATGCAACCCAACGATGCGATCGATGGTCGACCGTATGATTTTACACTGTGCCTTCGCGCGCCCTGACCAACAGAACGCACTATTAGTACATACAAACGTTATGTTGCTAACAAATCGATAATTTCGTTACCGCCTTTGATCTGCATTGCATTTTCAAAAGCTGGAAACCCCTCCCCACAATAAACATTGCACGTTTTTTTCAGGGATATTTTATGAACAAGAATGTTCACATGTACGTGACAGAGTTACAGAACAAATATAACAATGTTACACTTCTGCACAAACATCAGCGGAATCACTAACTCCGATCGTACTTGTATTCAGTGACACCTTATTGCCCTGTAAAGTAAGCGTGGGAAACAGAATCAACTTCATTTGGATCCGTTGAATAACTTGCAACAATATCAGTTTTCTGTCGTCGTTGATTCATTAAATTTTTGAAAAAAATGTCGAATTAATGAGATGCGTTTTCCTTCATCCTATCGGTGCCATATGAAATTAGGTCGTCGACATAATATTCTATACCGAAGTTCAGTAGTCGGACAGGGGTGCAACGTTTGATCTGAAAAGTTGTGTTGTAAAAGTTGCCAAGTTAATAATATTCTTACACATATGAGAATCAAAGCCATTTCTTTTACCAAGGCATCAATCTTACAGTACTGCGCACATGCAAGTAGGTAGAACGTTTCGTCCAAAGTGAAGAGATTCTTGACTTCCGAGTTATAAATGGAGCCTGTATAGATGTACTTTAAGACGGGCTTGAAGGCATTAACATTCATGTTGTTGAGTGTAATTTTTTTACAGTCGCTATCAGTTAAGTTCTTTGAAAACATTGCACTGAAAATTAGCTTTAGAAACGGCAACTCAAATCCGGTAAATTTTACTTGAAGTATTCTGATCGCTCAGACAATATTGACCGATGCGCTGGGAGTTCAGTACCATCAATGACTAGAGTGACATCAGAAAGCTCTTCGCTCAAATATAAATGGCCATTTTTGTCGTTCAACATTTTCACAATTCGCATCTTTTGTTGACAACCACCAATGTTGGCCGGTTCAAGTAACTTAGACACGTATTTCACATCGAAAGAACTTAAATCAATGTGCTTCAGCAAATCAGGAAACAAGTACGAGTACATGGGATTGCTTGGAACCCAGTAAACCAAGGCTTCATACATTATTTGTGTCTGTATTAAGTTAAGGGGTTGCTTTAACAGATGTTCCATCGCTAGAGGTGAGAGTTCTTTAAAATCAGTCTCTTTATAAAGCGTAGCAGTTTCCAAAAAAGAATCTGTTCCATAAGTAATCAGATCATCGGCGAAGTATTTAAAACCATACTTTAACAGCTGAAGAGGGGTACAATTAAAGGCCTAAAAAGCTGTGTTTTAATAGCTGCCAGATAAATAGAATTCTTACACATATAATAAGTAAAGTTGTATCTTTTGTCAAGTCTTCCATCATATAGTATCGTGCACAAGCAAGTATTTCCAAAGCTAATTCCAACGTTAAGTTATATCTGTTTTTAGAAGTATTCATGGAGCCTGTATAGATATAATTTAAAACGGCTTTGAAAGCGTTTAAATTTGTTTCTTTTAATGTGATTTTGTTGGAATTGGCTTCGATAAAACTACTTGAAAACATTGTCCTATAAATAAGTATTTTTGAAATTAAGTCAAATATGAGAAAGCTTACTTGAAGTATTCCGATCGCTCGGATAAGATTGATCGATGCGCTGGGAGTTCAGTACCGTCGATGATGAAAGTCACATCAGAAAGTTCTTTATTTAAGTATAAATGACCATTCTTGTCTTTTAACGCTTTGGCAGCTCGCATCTTTTGTTGAATATCACTTTGACCGATACATCCTGACTCTAGTAACTTTGTTATGTGTTTTACCTCAAGAGAACTTAGATCAACGAGTTTCAGCAATTCAGGAAACAAATTCGAATAGTCGGTGTTGCTTCTGATCCAGCTCACCAACGCTGGATAAACCATTTGTTTATGTCTCAATGTCAAAGATTGCTTCAAAAAATGTTCCACTGCTACAGGTGCAAGCTCTTTAAAAAAGATTTCAGGCTTCTTATCTGAAAGAGTAGCAAGAATCGCATTTGTGCTATAAAATATCAGTCCGTTTTCATGGTATACAAGTGCCTTGTTTAAAAGCAACTTCGGTGACACACAGTCCTAAAAAAATCTGCTTATAAAAGTCATTACATTAATGAAATTCTTACCATCTCAATATTGTCTAATATTTTTTGTACTAAAGCGTACACCATATACTTTCGTGCACATGTAAGTATTTCAAAATTTTCTGTTGTCGTGTAACGATTGCGCAAGCCATATATGTCACCGCTGTAGATGAATAACAAGACAACAACAAAGGCGCCCAAATTAGTTTCTTCTAAGACAACACTGTCAGATTCTGAATTAATAGAAGAGTTTGAAAACATTTGCCTATAAAATTAATATAAAAATAATGTATAAAACTTGATAAAACTTACTTGAAATATTCCGATTTCTCTGACAAGATTGATCGATGCGCTGAAAATTTAACATTTTCGATGACAAGAATCACATCAGATGGCTTTTTCAAATATGCAAGTTTTTGTTGATAGTGGAACATGTTCGCTTATATGATTCAGTCTCTAAAGAATATATATATTTGATTCGATTGTGGAATGAACAAAGCCAGTGCAAACAATGCAACACAACGACGCGATGGTCAACCACGTCGGTACATTGTGCTTTCGCGCGCCCTGGCAGACTGTGCTATGGGTTTATGCGGGCATTTGTTTCCGACGAATCGATATTGGAAATGGAAATTTTATAAACAAGAATGTTCACAGTTACGTGACAATGCGGTGACAGAATTACAGAACAAATATTAACAATGTTACAGTTACACTTCTGCACAAACATCAGCGGAATCACTAACTCCGATCGTACTTGTATTCGGTAGCACCTTATTGCTCTGTAAAGTAAGCGTGGAAAACAGAATCAACTTCATTTGGATCCGTTAAATAACCTGCTTCAATATCAGGTTTCTGTCGTTGCTGAAGCATTAAATCTTGGCAATAAATCGAATCAATGAGACATGTAGGTTCAAACAACATGGTTAAATGTTTTACTGGAAGGAGGTTCAATTCAATATGTTTTAACAGTTCGGGAAATGAAATAAAATATTCGGGATTAGCTCTCATCCAGGCCACCAATTCTTCAAAAGGCGATTCCTGCATGTTCGGGCGACATTTTAAAACATGTTTCACCGATACCGGCGCCATGTACTGAAACAACTTTGTTCTTGAGACGAACTCCAGGAGAAAATAACAACATCTCTGAATCAAATTTTTTTTATTGCGCAAATGTCGATTAGTATCGCTTCCACGGCGATTGATGCTGGTCCAATGGCAGTTGAGTTGCTTTCAACATCGTTTCAAATGGTTGCAATCGCGTTTTTTAGTTGCTCGGTTATTCGTTTCAAATTTATTTATTTATTCATTTTGTTTTTCAGACGAATACCTACGCAACACTACTGCTGATATTAAAATGTAAATAGGTGCCCGATGGGCCCTCCATGCTACTCAGCAATTCGTTTACAGTTACTATTTTATCTGTTACACGGAGGTCCTAATGCAATGTCGATGCTGATTGTCTCAACCTTGGCACTTTGACGTCGAAAATGTTGTGATTAGGTTTTTTTCGAATCCAACATTTACACAATGAACCACTGGACGACCGCCTTTCAACAGAATACAGTTCGTCCTTCGTCATGATTATTAATAAGGCGCAAGTTTAAACGCTGAGAAAATTTGGCGTTATTCTTAACTGTCGAGACTTAACACCCATATGTTAGCGCACGGACAGCTTTACGTTGATTTACGCGGGGTTTTTATTTTGTGTCAATTTAATTGTCCAATATAAATAAATTAAAACTTGATACTTTTGCACTTTTTTGATTGATCTAATTGCAACTTTCAAAAGCATTGTCATAATAAATCCAAGCCAAAAAGCAGTGTGAATTCATTGATCAAATTCCGTTGAGTCAGTCCTTATCATGAACATGGTACCGGAAGACTCATTGAAAAAGAACTCAGCACGTAAAAGCACTGGGGTGTCCGCAGCTGTCCAGTGATTACACGCATGTTGGCAGTCTGATGGATCGGGGGTGACAAATTGTAAGTTGTCCCAACTCAGGTCAAGTATGACAGTGATTTGACAAGTTTGATTGATTTGAAGTTTTAGTGTTTTGAAACTTTACTGGAATTGGCGGTATTTTTACTTTTTTGTATTGTTAAAAATGATAAAAATCGCCGTTTTACGCAATTTTAATAGTTGTTTGACATTTTTAATGTTCCCATCGATCAGCAAAACCCATTCAATTTTGACAAATCACAGCTATTGTTTTCACTTCGACGCGTGAGACCTTTCATTCAACGACTTCGCGCTTTTCCTCGTTATGCATGACCTTTTTCGATTTCTTTCAATTGCATTTACATATCTTTTTCCTTTCCACTCGCCCAAAATCGCTGATTCACCCAGCTCCGGCGCCAACTCGCACTATTTCAACAGCAGCGCCGTCGGAATCGGCCACATTGTTCAGTTTTCTTGCTATCGCCTATTTTTACTCACTACTATAGCTCGAGGCTTACATTTCTTTATTTTTCAACAATCTCATCGTTGAGGACAACAAAATCGTCCTCAAATCTTACCCGCGTGAAGAAGCGTGGGCCAATACGTGATTCTATCTGACCCGCGAAAGCCCCCCTGCATGGCACAGACAACATCGCGCCTGTCTTCAGCACTTTTTTTTGTTTAGCCTCCGACTTCGAGCTCGAGCTTCCTTCCCCGATGAACCCGACTAAAAACATCGAAAAAAAGGACCGAACCGGCGTCTCAAATTTCAATAACGGAGCAATGAGATTTTTGAACAATGAAAGTCAAAGTTGGCGACGGCAGGGGTTCCGTGGATGTGTGTGTTGTGATCCCTCGCTCCGGTTGGATATGTGACATCTTCGCGTGATCTGACGTGAGACATTGCGTGTTTTATGGAGTTGGTCGCGGGCTGTAGGGGCTTGACTATGCGAATATATAAGGATAGAGAGGATGTGACCGTTGAACTTGCGTTACGTCAAAGTTTGGGGTTAGGTTTCGTGGACTTTCTTTTATTTATCATGTTTAAATTTTTAGACTTCAAACAGTTTCATATAAAGTTTGTGATTGTAGTTTTCTCACATTAAATTCTGACTCAAAAAACATCCATTAACATTCATACGGATTACAAACGCTCACATTTTTTGCAAAACATCCGTCTTTACGCATGCCATACTTTTTCCAGACATAAAAAGCCGTTTTGAAATATCTTTATTGACAGCTGTTGAATAATTTGACTGCTTTATGCCTTTTTTGGTCTTCTTTTTTGTTTAAAACGGTTTAACTTTACTAAAATCGTCAATATGACGTTTGTTTTTGTCATATGAAACCAAATTTGTCATTACATCCCAAACCCATAAACTTACAACTTCAAAAGTACGTCCGCCACCCACCCCAATCAGTGCAAGGGTGTTCCGATCGCCTCCCATTCGTGACAGGTATGACGACCTGTGACACGCGTTTTCGGCCAAGTGTTCCGACAAGCTTTTGTCTTTACCTACTTCCGTTCAGCCAAACTCGGCCAGCGTCCAGCCGATCCACTCGATCTGGAGGGCCTTTGGCAATTTAACCGACACACTATTCAAAAAGGTAAGGGTTTCCGCCCTGCCGTATTCGCATATCGAGTGTTTCTGTTCAACTTCGACCGTCCGATGGATGGTCAATGAATCCTCCATCTCGTACTGTCAACTTTTGTGTGCCGTGGATGACCATCGGGGAGGGCCAGGCCGCCTGTGGAGTGTCTTTGCCTTCCGATAAGAAGGCCCTTTGTTGCGACCACAATTGACCTTGATCGCGATCCCTGTCGGCACTTCCATGTTTACCTACTGTTTTGGCACTTTCTCTTTGAAAATGTACAGTATGTTTGCAAAGAAAGGCAAATATCATGGCTTTTCTTGGATGGAAGTAATGTAAATTTTCGGCGGACCATCCATGTTTTACTTTCAATCTTCCTTCCTGGCTTCCTGGAGTGTTTTGAAACGCGCTTCCCGGGAATGTTGCCGATGCTTTTTGTTTTCCTTCCCCAAAAACAACGACGAGCCACTTGCCCGATCGTCGATCGGCCCGTCATTCATGTCTTCAGAGCAAATACGGCCAATCGAGGCCTGCTCCAAAGGCAAGCCTTGCTTCAAAAGGTGAATGGCCACCGCCGTCGCCCGAAACTGGCGATTCACCCTTTTATCGTTTGCCTTTTGTATCTATCGAAAAGCTAGCCCGTAATCGCTGGCCTCGACGAGCTGTCTGATGCGAGACCGCTAAAAGTGCGCATTTGGCACTGTTTCTTGACCTGGACAATGTATCAGGGCGCAAAAAGCGCCAAAGACTGATAAGATCGTGTCAAAAATCGAAAGTGTCATAACAGGAAGGGTCATCGAAGGTAGTATTTGCCGTCGGGGTGGTGATAGATTAGTCGCGGCACGCCGTAATCGTTGTTCGATCGGTGTTTTTTTCGGGGGTCATGTTGCATAATGTTTTTCGTTTACATAGTTGTGGTTTGCTTTTCAACATCTGCATCTGAAGTGGATTAGGCATAATCCACACTCCCCTGGAAATCCGTTAGTTTGACCAAGCCACGAAAGTTGGCAAACAGACCGATGGAAGTTTCTGTGCCCCCAACAAGTGTCAAATAAAATTGGCACTTATGGAATGGTCCTGTCAATCCATTAACACAAGTACTACACTTAATTTTGGACGGGTCGAGGATTTGTTGCGCGAACTTGGCTTAATGGGCGCATTGTTTGGGGTATTTTGGATTGGCACTTGAAAGTTCATGGCGGTTTGGAGGTTTTCACATTTTGAAGCTGCCGTCGTTTTTGGTAAGTATGCATTTTTGCCTAAGTTTATCCCCCCAGTTTCAACCCCCGGAACTTCCAAACTTTTTCCAATCATAAATCTTGCGCGCTCCTCCTAAAATGTGAACTTTTTCACCCCCAAAAGTGAAAAAACCAAAATCCTACGACCACTCTGGGTCGATTTCAACGATTCCAACCCATCCCTTGTCCCCAACAAAGCAGCAATTTACGCGAAAGCCTCACGCAATGCGCGCATATCTTGGTGTTGCATCTGCCGACAAAGCCTAACTGGCCCTAGGCTCCTGGGGCGCGAGATTGAGGCTTTGTTTGACCCTATTCCCGATCTAATGTTTGACATGTTTATCGAGATTGGCTGCCCTTTTTAGCCTTTTAATTGGACCTCGGATCGGCAGGTCGACAGTTCCGGGAATTATAAATTGCCGAAAGGAATCCACCCACTCAAAACCCGCTTCCTGGCCCTTTCCGGATGTGACTCCCGCTCCCGCAGTGCCGCTCGGCGCTTTGATTGAAGTAGAAGTAAAGCTAGCCCGAGCCCGATACATACTCATTCCGCGCACTTTTTTTATTCATGCCATTTCGAATGACGCCGCGGCGTAATCGCGCGGAAAAGCTTGCTTCTCCCCGAAAAACGATACCCGTCATTCTGTGGATTGTTCAACCTATGTCGGGTAAACGATACCTTTTGGGCCTCTTCGCACCTCTGCGCGGAGCCCAAAATACCACAAACACCGAAGCGTGCCCATATTGTATTTTCTTGCCTCCATGGAAAGGCAGCTTTTAGGGGGTGAACTGTCACTATCCTCACTCACCTTGCATGATGACTCTCTTTCGAAGGTAGTGAGGGACGAAGGAGGAAAGGCTTCTGTACGATCGTGATGGTGTGTCATGCTTTGGAGGGAAAATAAAATAAAGGTCTTTGTATTAGGGCATCGGAGTCCGCATTGAAGTTACTTTCGGGGGTTGAAGGGTGTCATGGATGATGATGCGTGCAACATTTTCGATTCACGCGGGTCTTGCGCATCTTCAAAGGGCTTCCCAGGGTTATGTTGTTGTGTGAATGTGGAATGGGATTCGATGTGGGAGGATGGAAAGGGCATTTGCGGGGTTATGTTTGGGGAATAACTGCTAATTGGGGGTCGATATAGCCGATTCTGAGGTCGTTGAATTTGATTTTCTTCAAAAAAATTGTGTTTTTTCTTCAAAAAACATTGAATTTAAAAACACTATGGTTTTTTGTAAAAATTCGATACCAGCAAGTCCTGACCGATTGAATTCAACACCTATTTGTGTTCTATGCCTTGAGGCCAATTTATTTTATTTTATAAAATCTCTTACAAAAAAGCTTCCATGACAACTAATTCCATCCGACTATCCAGTCACGTGTCGGAATCACTTAAAGCTCGTCATCGCCCTTCCACACTCTCATGCCAAATTCAAATTTTCAAATTCCAATCCCCTCGAGGCTGTATTTTGTTGCCATCCGACGTCTCGACGACGACATCACTAAACGAACCGGGAAACAAAAATACGAACACCCTCTAGCCTATTTTTGCATTTTTCACTCTGCATATAACAGTTTTTATGCCACAGCTGCAAAAACGTGAAAAACACGACCATGGTGCACGTTGCCGACATTTAAAAAACGTAATAATTGCGTTCAACTTTCAACTTTGCACACTATACGTGCCTGTCTGGAATTTACTATTTGAAATCGCTTTTCCTTTGCTTTATTGAATACCTGGCATTTCTAATGTTTTGCCGAACACCGCTTTGATGATGGTGATTCAAAACAAAGAAATGGGGCAGCCCTTTTCCCTGAAGTACCCCTTTCTAGCCGCTCCTATTTGTGATGACCGTTGACAATGGCACTTTTTTTCACTCAATGTTGCGGTTTTTTTGTTTTTGTGAGACGGTTGGCGCCATTCGGGCTTGGACTGGGGTGATTCATGTTTGTCGATGGGTGCGACATGGAACACTTGATCGGAGGACGCAGGGGTACGGTGCCTTTTGTTCGAGGGCAGAGAAGGGCATGCCGCGAAGTGGGGGAAGCCTCGAAATGACTAGCGTTCCTATTCGATGTAATAAGGATTACGTTTTACGGGATAAAAAAGGTCAAATGAGGGTCCCACAAAGCTTAAGCGATGTAAAGCTTGATTGGGGAAGTGGAGATGGGATGAGATTTGGGGTGCAAAGGTCGGCGTTTTGGCGGAAGTTTTCGAATTCAGTAATGGAGCGGTTTAATCTTTCACAGAAAATAAGTCATAAAAAGTTTAAGTTTTGGTCTTTTTTTTGTAAAAAAACACCTCCGCGCACCCAGCAAAACAGATGTCACCCAATTCATGATGACGTCTATCAATACAGCCCCTCCAGACTGGCAGCAGCCCGCGTTGACGCCCTGTTTCTCACGCATCTCGACCACCCCTGCATAATCCGTATGTATCTGCTTGCCCTTCTGGCCGCGGGCACTCTGCTCCCGCCGAAGGAATCGTGTGTCCCTTGCCTGTTTTCTTGAAGTCGCTTCCATTTGAATTGTATATGTCTGAAAGTTCTCACTGTTTCAATGTGTTTTATATAAGGGCATTTCGGGCGCGATCGCTTATGGGGCATTTGCTTACGTAAACGGTTTAGGTTTTGGACTCTTTAAAGTAAGTCCATCTCGAAGCATCTTTCTGTTTGGAAAATTTTTGTTTTGAATCCAAACTTTGATTTCGCCCTATTTCCATTTGTGCCTTTTTAACATTTTCTCGGTTTAGTTTTACGTTTCGTTTTTTTCTACACGTAATTGAGGAAAATGAAAATTATTCAAACGTGAGCCCGAGACGCGATTTCCGTTGAAAGGTCATTATGGAGCAGCCCCAACGGCAATGGCACCACCAAGTTGAAAGGCAGATGCTTCCAGCCAGCCCCCCAACCAATGCCATGCTCATTACGCAGTCAATTTAGTGGTTGGCGCCCGCGTTTACGAGCCCCCTTAGCAATTGTGAAGACACCTATCGGGTCGTGGCCGCAAAGTGTGGTCGTCAGAACCGAGGATATCTGTTCCTGGGCCATTCCTGCAATTAGTTTTATGGTCGGAGGCTTTGATCATCGGCACGCTCAAAGGGGCCCTAGGTGTCACTTGGATCAGATTTACGGAGCGGAGGCGGGGAGAATCTGGATTTGAGTGGAGGGAAGTCGTTAAGTTTGATGAACTTGACTCTATGTTTTGCACGGCAGTATACCATTTTGTTTTCAAAATGCTGTCTTGAAGGCGCAGGGTATCCACAGGTGTCGAAAAGTCGTAAAAATGCCATCGAAACTGCGCAGGGTGCGTGCCGTTGATGGCTTTCGGATCGTTAAACCTGGGGAATCCGGCTGTTGGGAGGCAATATTGCAACCTTTTAGCCTGTTTTTTGTAATCCGGGCAGCTGTGGATATACAAGTAGCAATATGTTATGTACATCGATCACTTTCATTGTGACCCCTGCGCGAGATGGCTTATATCCTATGCTTGCACTTTTGGCGGGCACAGCTAACCCCAATCCACCCAAAAACAAGATTCTATCCTACTTTTGCATCCACTTACCCTACCTTCCGCCTACCTTTTCTAATGTTTACTTTTTTCGGCGTCATGATCACAGGCGATACTCGTGTGACGGCACTTTGGAGAACCTTCGTCACTTCCTTTTTGTGCAAATGCAAAAATTCGTTCTTTTTAGAAGATTCATTGCAACTTTTTGGCCCCACTTTGGCAGTTTTTGATTCCAAAATGTCAAAACTACAGTCAATTTTTGCCTTTCGTCATTTGCCAAATACGAATAACGTAGCGCATCACCTTTTTGGAAACACTCTTCCATCTATTTTCGTCCTCCGTGCCCTGTGCCGTCAAACACTTTCGTCTTCCAGCAACAGTCCCTCCATTTTTGACGGCATTTGATACATTAACAACCCCGCTTTTGTTTATGTGTTACGTCTAAGCGTGTAACTAACTATATGGCCAGTTTCACCGTCATGAAAATAACGACTGTTACATTTATTTTAACCATGTTAAGCTATGCGTGCGCGATGAAATGTGTCACTATTGTCTGGGAGCGAATTTGTCTCAGGTTTGCAACCTGAATTTGTTATTCTGGCTCCTGTATGTTACTTATTTGAGACATTTTGACATATTTTGACTTGCTTGAAGCAGGGTTAACAGACTTCTAGCCACTGGCACTGTTTATTACATTGTTTCGTGTTTTTGTTTATACCTTCTTCTTCCATTCCTTCATTTTCCGACACTTCCTTCCGTAAAAGGCACACCATCCCATCCTAAACCATTGCCATCGTCGCCGTTGTTGCGCCTGTCACTTGCCATCGGCGGTGGTCGGGGCGGGCATTCAGACGCAACTGTGGGATTGCCAAAACAAAACCACCACCAACATTGAATAGGCTACTGTTTTCACACATTTTCAATGGCATTTCATTTTCATCGTTTTTTTGTGTTTTTACAACCTAATTAAAACCCCGTCTGATTGAACATTTTGCAATTTGTTTATTATTAAATTAATTTCCCCTGCAAAAAACATTAATCAAAACATGCAGATCATGTCAGCACGCTTTCTTTTCGCAGGGCGTACCAATTAAATCTGAATGGTGGAATTATTCACTTTTACGATGGCAATGTCTGGGCTATTTCTGGATTTGGCATTTGTTTCAAAGTCATAAATACACTTCCGACGCGGACCATGGCGCGGTTCTACTTTTACCTGAAGGAAGTCTGGAAATGGATTGCGGCATTTTGGCATTTGCAAGGGTTGTAAAAGTTATGGGATCTTATATTAGCGGTCCTGTCATTATAATGATGTGGGCGGAAGTAAGGTTAGTAAGGGCATTGTCGGTGGGGTTTTGAGTCAAATTGAAGGGGAAATTTCGCCTTTTGGTACAGATGGTTACCCGATTTAATCATTTTATCTCGAAGTTGATGTTTTTTACATTGTTTAACAATAATTGTTGCTAAATAACGTTATTAATTGCAACTCTGCAACTTTTCTGGGAAAAGTGTTCGTTGATTTTTGAACAAGTAACATTGCAGAGATCAGAAATCATAAAAACTACTGTTTTGTTTAGTTTCAATTTTGTTCAAAGTATATAAAACAAAATTTCTCTCAACACTGCTTAAACCGATTTAAAAAAGTTAATTGTTAAATTATTTTTTTAGTTTTAATATTGTAACCTTTATATCTCTGACATCAACCCCCAAATCCGCAAATCCCGCCCCAAACTTGTAGCCACCCCGATGCCAACTGTCGTCAACCAACGTGCGTACGTATCTGTTTCACTTCCGTTTCGACCCCGTTGACCTTACACTAAAATACTACAGACTAGTAATGCTTTAAAGTGATGACAGGGGCCCGTCCTCCAGGGCACATGTTAATCATGTTCGTCCTCCGCGGTTTTTCTCGCTTCTAATTCACGTTCACGCTTCCGACAGCGTCTTACATCCGTTTTTTGCTTTGACACCTCTCCAGCCCTTGAAGGGGCCAAATTTTAATTTACTCTTCCGTGCATTGTTTTGTGATGTCTGGAGGGCACGGCATGGATGAGCGTGAGGGAAGATGTTTCATGTGAACATTGTGAGCTTTGTGAGGGAGAATTTTGATGGACTTCCTCTGGCTTTTATGGGTTAAGGAGAATGTTTCGGCTTTTTTCCTGAATATGGGAGTTTACAATCAGTTGTGATTCAGCGATCGATTGGGGAATGCAGGTGTGGTTGTTCTGCCCATGTTTGCAGATTTAGTATTGTAGTATTTGTATTTCGGACCCATGACATGACGAATGCTTTGCCTTTTGCTGCTTCAACTTGCAGCTCTATTTTTTGTCTTCAAAACCAAAGTTGTCTTTGCCAATTCACGCGGAATGACTGCAACCATGCCATCCATCGTTGTTGTGTCGACGACCGATGGCACCGGAAGCCCGTTTGTTCTGAAGGCTGAATGCCGGGTCCGCTGCGCCTTTTTTAGAGACTTTGATTGGAGGCCGGACCTATTTTCAACACAAAACTAGGGTTATCTGTCGCGCTGTCGCGACCAATTTGGGCCCAGTTCACCCACGCCATGGTACTTTCTGCAGACTGGCATTATGCTTAAAATGGTGTCAAAATGGAAGAATGCAAACTTAACTTTGAAGCTCTTGGCCATCGGCGCCCTCCAGCATCGGCATTACAAAGTTGGTGCCGCAATTCCCATCCAGCATGTCAATGAGGGGCATAGTTTACTTTTACTTTAATGTGTGTACTTTTTTCGTTATGTTAGCCCCAAAGAATGTGCGTCACTTTTGACGTTGGTCCACATACATTCTTCTTTGTTTTGATGGAAGAAACCCAATCTCCCCAGTTTGAAAGATTCGATGGATGTTGAGTTTGAGTTTGGCCATGATCATATTTGCCTACTTCTACTTTTCCGGTTCCGCATTGCCATGCCCCGGCACTAATTTGGTGTTGACACATTTACACTCTACCTTTAAGCGTAATGGTGTCCTGGCCATGGCAATTAGCGCTGTCAATCTGCCACCGTTTCCGATCACTAAAAGCCCCAGGGGGCCGGCTACTGACCACTCTATTTGCCGATGTAGTAAGTTCCGGAAGCCTAATTGGCGCGCTTGCTGTTTGACGAAATCTCTTCCCGAAGAATGTAATGTCATGCATGCCGCACTGGGACTCATTAACGCCACTAAGTTTTTTCATTGCGCGACCGAGCGGATAGGCTTTACTCACAGTCATGTTTATGTAATGGATTTCTGGCTTCTGATGCCTGTTTTGCTGGTTTTTTGGGCTTCACTTTACCTAAGTTAGGTTAGTTATGTATGTCTACATACAACTTCAGTGGCTTTATACCTTCTTCCAATAGCAATGTACATCGTTCTTCGAGCCAACCGGTAACTATAGACTGAAAAGCGCGAGGTAATAGCTTGCGCAAACAATTTTTTATAGAAGAACTTCCACCTTTCAGCTGGTGGTAGTCGATGTGGATCGCGATGGACTGAAAAGTAGACGAAAAACATCTTTGAAGTCAATAGATCCCCTTCGCGCACCGGCCCCAGATCAAATCGTCGAACATGGTAATCCGGACCGCAACGGCTATGCCTTTATGGTCGTCATCGTCAGGTGCTCAAAAAGTTACCGGCAGATATGTATGGATTAGCTTTATCCTTATCCGCGCCTCGCTTCTCCGGGGGCAAGCCGAAAGTCAAGCCGGAGGAGCTTGTGTCAATTTGTCGGCACTGCGAATCTCGAAAAGGGCAGACGCCTCCGCATCGCGGAGCAGATTGAACAGTGTGCGTGTCCGGGGAGCTTAATCTGGTCATGCCGGTAGGGGTGGATTAGCTGGGGACTCTACCTTGGGCTTTTTGGTTTGAAGGTGAGGTCGGCTTTCGATTTTTAGTGGTTTCCTTGATTTTGTTTACTTTAAAACTGTATAGCCTAAATTACTGGATGTCGTATGCTTATTTTGGTTCCTAATTTCTTCACACCTTGCATCATCCAATTAGCACTTGTTATTGCACACCTTCCGGAACTCCTCATCAGGCCGAAATGCGTATGGGCTTGTTGACCACTACCTTTCAGTCGGTAGACTTACTCATCCCCTGCCGTGTTTGTTTGCGGATTGTTGTGATTACACTGGACGGTGGTAAGCCGGCGTCGGAGCACGATGCCGATGCCGTCCAGTCGCGCCTCATCGCCAGTGTCAACAACCACCTGCTTGGGGGTCTGTGACCTGCATTCTCGCACTGGCATTCACTTTGACCCTTACTTTTTTGAACCCTGTCTTATTTTGTATTCAACACTTGTTTCATCTTTGTTTTTTTGATGTTTCATCCATCCTATTTGTCATTTTAATCGTGTTAATCATTTGACTTTTACTACTTCCGCGTACTCATCTGCCATTTGGTGATTCCAACTTCCTAAACAGAGTTCACTTTGCCGTCAAACACGTCCAAAAACTTATCCCCAACATTTCCGTCAACATATACATACCCCCATTTTCACGCATTTCCAACCCCGTTAGCCCCAGTCAATCACCCCTAACAATAGCCTAGCTTTTTTCCCTACCACGTATCTACATTCTACAAGCAATAAGTACAGACACGTATTGTTGTGCAAATACACTCGACTCCGACGGCTTCGAATTCGAAAGTCTTCAGGACCCCATCTTGCGAGCACTGTTTCATCTGGGAAGCCCGTTAGACCCCGATGGCAATGCGAAAAAGCATTCATCACTTACCACCCCTCATCGATGAGGAGGGGGTGTTGTTTGCTTGGTGTTTTGTCTGTTGGTGGGCGCCCTTTTCGCGCTTCAAGACGTCTTCAATCGGTGATTTGAAGCTGTATGTATGTACTACCACCTGTGGCTTCGGGGTTGTCATTACACTACATGGGGGTCATAAGAAGTGTTTTGAGGCTATTATCGTGGGCGTGAAGCGTGAAATTCGTGATCGAGAAGCTTCAGAGACTTGATTGAAGTGGATTTGAGTTAATTTTGAGAACTTTTAGGTCATTCACGATGTTGGTAGTAAGCTTGATCGTCATTTTGTTGCAATTTGCCAGTGGCCTTCCAGCTCAGAGTTATCAAAGTGCGCCTTATGCTCCAAATACCGACAGAATTGAAGCTACATTTGGACATTCACAGTATCAGCAGATTGATGTTATCAATGATGGTGAGTTTGGGATGGGAAAAAGGGGTTTTTTGGAGATTTCGTGGTGGGAGCATCTTGGTGACCTATTTTCGTTGCGGGACCAAAACTGCTCCAATTTTGTTTTGAGTGTGTTTTAGAGTGCCGCTTTTGCTTCAAAGTTTAAATTTAGTCATTTTGATACCTTTCAAGTTTTTCGTGTAGAGACCATAAAATTGATTTTCCAGAAATCCGCCTCTTCACAACCCGTGCAAGCTGCCGTGAAGCCTGTGCCCGAGCCTGCAAGGGCGTCCTCCTCGACTCCTCCGACACGATTCTCTTCCTGTGCACCCAGATCAAGCCTCCAGAGAAGTCCATTCCCGAGAAACTGCTCACAAAGCTGTCCCTACCCATCATGTTGCTCATCGGCGTCATTGGCCTCTTCGTCCTTGCCTGCCTGATTTGCTGTTGTCGAGCCATTTGCTGCCAGCCACGATCTCGAGCTAGCCACAGCTCCCGTGAAGGCCTCCACCAGCGCCACGTCGCCGACATCACAGATGACGGCGCCGGGCTCTATCCCGAAAAACAGCCGCTCCCGACGGCTTCGATCGAAGATTCAACCTCTCCACTGCCATCAAATGGTCATAGCGCCAGCAATGGACGAGTACTCGCTCAACCCTCGGCATCCTTCAAATCGCTAAGGTCCACCCGGGTCCACAACATCTAAACTAGACGCAATAGCCGCGGCCGTGCCAATCACACGTGCCAATAACTGATCATACAGTAACGCCTAACTTATTGTATATCAGTCAGCCTCGCACATACTCACATACTTATCCGGGTGCCTTTCTCAACAGGACTGCGGTTGAATCAAATCCAGCTTCAGTTCACATCGAATAATTTTAATTTTGTCATCGTTGAAAAAGCTTTTTATTTCTTTACTTATCACTATGTTGTACATTGGTCGATTTTTACCTTTGTTATGTTTGTTCGAGCGTGTATTAATTGCATTTTTTGACAGATTGCTCCGATTTACCTTTGATTTTTAAACATAAAGCTATTAATTAAATGCTGTTTATTTGTTTAATGCAAACTTAAAATGGAAGTTAAGCCAAAAGAGGCTTCATCAAATTAGCGAAACTGTGCTTCATTTCAGCGACGGCGACAGTGTCTAAAATTCAAAACTTAGAAAAAGTCAATATGGGGAAAGGTAACTTACGCATAGCGCCAATACAATGAACAACTTCAAGTCGGCGATACGGGTGGCCATAGTCGTCAACTCCGTCCAATGCGACGGCGAAAGTGGCATCGGGGCAGCGGAAGATTCTAAAATTGTGATTTTCAGTTTTAGAATAGTCGTTGAGGGCGTTCCGTGATAAATTTTTGTCATAAAAAACGCCCAAAAACGCGTCAAACTGGATTTCAAACTCCCGCAAAAGTCGAAATTCGATACATTTCCCCTTTTTTCAAGTATGCTGCACATGGTTTTCAACAAAGAACTTCCTACACCTCAAAAAGAATACAAAAAACTCACTCAGCAGAGATGAAGTTATACACGCAAAGGTTTCTGTGAATCAACGGAGATCCCCAGAGCAAATTGCGTTCACTGATGTCGTAGAATTGTGCGAATTGAGCGCTACCGAAGCCGGATTGGGTGAGGAGGGCGTTCGTGGTAGCTGTAATCACCAGTTTAACACTAAATTTACATCTTTGGCAAAACTTACGTGCAACCCGTGGGTACAAATCGCCATTATTCGAGTGCTGGCCATTGTTGAAGCCCAAATCTTGGGAATACCCTATGAAAGTCGACTGGGGAGAGACGCCTTTAACGCCAAGGGTACAGAACGGATGTTCAATGTTAAGGGTGGCTTCATTTAGAACTAATCTGTAGACACCGGGTTCGAGGTAGGTGGAACCATTTGTCGGTAAAACCGAGAAAAGTTGGTTGGTTCGGGTGTCGACGACCCTGCCGATGGACAGGAAACTATCTAAAACACGTTATTATGACTAAAATTGGTTTGAAGATTCATGATTACCGTTGTTATCGTAGACATCGAGGGTGACCGGCGCAAGGGCGAAGACCTCGAACAACAATTCTGTTGTTTGAGCACCGATTTGGATGTAGAGAGTGTGGGAGGTGCAGTTGCTGAAGAGACCATGGAAATATTAATCAAACTTCAACATTATGATAGTCAAAACTCACTGATAAGCCTCGTATACAATACCATAACCATTATGAATGTTGATAATAACCTTGCTCAACAGCGTCCTCAAGTCAGTCGCTGGAACTTGGTAGAATCCACCACTTGTCAAAACAGTCAACTCGTGAAGCGAATCGACAGATGGGTTACGGTAATCGATACCGCCTGGGGGTCCGTCATCACCAATGATGACAACATTAACAGAAACGTGGCTGTAACTGATCAAATCCATGGTAGGGTTCAGGAGGTCGTAATCATCAGCGTTTCCAGCGGTGATAATGAAGGCCTGGGATCGGTGGCCAACCAAATCAGTCGCCAAAGAGTAAATCAAAGCGTTGAACAAGCTACGGGCATTCTGTTTCGATGTGTAATTCGCTGTTTGGATAACATTGACCAACGCGTTGACGAATCTGTTCGGGTCTGTTTCTTCGACCCTCGTGGAAAGACGATTCGGCGCCAGATGATCGTATGCCACCACGCCGATAAACTGCGTGAACCATGTCGGATCAAAGGTCTGAGTCGCGCTGAGAACGCCTTGCAAAGTTGCATTAAGCGTGTTGAGAGCGTCTTGCATGCCATTGCTGTAGGATCCGTCAATGATGAAAATGAGTGTCTTGTTTTCAGTCGTTTCCGGGATGGTGGTAGTGCCATTGAGACAGACAGGCGTCTCACAGAAGTCACCAGTGTAGCCGGTCATGCAACGGCACTGGACGAGGTTATCAGCGAGGAAACCGTTGTCACAGAAAGGGAATTGGCACTGATCGCCACCGTAACGGGGCGGACAGACGCACTTGTTTTGATAGAAGACGCCACCATTGAGGCAGGTCGCGTTGACAGCATCATAGCAGAGGGTGGGCTTGATGCGTTGGAAGGCGTAACCGTACTGATCTTCGCCGGAAATCATGACTTGGTACATTAGCGAGCTGCATTGGAAGCTGTCGGAAATGTATTGGTGAGCACAACTGTCGGGGTCACGTTCAGTGAATTTCTGGAAAAAAATTATTGAATTTTTTTGTGGGGTTTTATGCATTTGCACAAAATTTTTGATACAAAATGCACATTCGCACAAGACTTCGAACGCTAAAAATATACAAATTTTGTGTGCGAACTGCACATTTCCGTTCGTTCGTTGTCATAAAGTGTGCAAATGGCTTTGTAGCATTCGTGATCCAAATGTTAGTTATAAAATTCTTTTTTAACAAAAACACATAAAAATATACCACAATCTGTTCCATCGTCAAATTAGCGGTATCAGTGTAGAAGTGTCCATACTGCACATTTCCACCACCTTCCAAACCACTGGCATGAATGACCTCGTAATTGACGTCTGAAAGTCCAACTTTAAACAAAATTCAATTTCCAATTTACCTACATTTGTCAGAATACGGCGAAATGCTGCCAATATCAGCATGAATGTCATTAACATACGACGGGTAGACTTGGATTCGGCTCTGACCGTACACCGAAACGGCGCAGCCACCCTCATAGGACTTCACATTCAAGCTCCAGATACCGTCCGGAATCTTGGTCTCTGACTGGAAGGTCGGCGCGAAATCCGGATCATAAGCATGTTTGATACAGACATAAGCGTACTGGTTAGAGCAGTCACCGACGACCCATTTGTCATTTTTGTTGGCGGAAACGCATTGACCGGCGCCGAGATTGGGCTGATTAGTGCCCCAGTTGGTGTAGGAGCCGATGCCAAGCGGGGTATCAGTGCCTTGGTCCCAGACAAAAGTGCCATTGGCGGCCTTATCATTGAGACCGGTCCAGAAAGTGTTGGTGTTGGCACTGTTGTAGAGGAAGTTTTCGACGTCTTTGTTGAGGATCGAAGCCAGATGGGCGCCACTGTTGGAACAGGCCGTTTGGGCGTTGTCCCAGGTGGTGGGGGCAGCGAAGAATCGGTAGCAGTAGCCGTTGAGGCCGCGCCAGTAATCGTCGCAGCCTGAAAAAGTTGGTACCTAATTTTGATTTTTAAAATTTGTGTTGAAGTTTTGAAACAAAAAAAAGAATGTGCTACTTCCACTATATCAAAACTCACTCGCAATAATTTGATCCAATCTTGACAACGCAATATAATCATTGTAAATATTTTGGACATAGGCCGTCGCCACATCTCCATTCGGAAGCGTGTAAACCGGATCGACATCGAAATCAGCGTCAATCAACACACTCAATGACTGCATAGAAGCGTCAACCGGGAAGTAGAAGTCAACGCCATTGGTACAATCGGGAAGGTACTTCTCATAGACATGCCCAGCTGAGTACTGTAGCGGAATCGACCTCATGACCGACTTCGTGTTCGCCGATGAGACAATATGGACCTGGCCATCAGTCAACGCGGACAAAGACCACATGAGTCCAACATCCGTCGAGTTCAATGCCAATCCACATGGCTGCGTACTGAATTCTACGAAATTGACTTCAGATTGCGTGGATTCGGTCAACAATTGGACTTGGTCATAGACCTTCGCATCGAAGGCCATGTAGCCGTTCAGGAAAACGTAATAGAGACCGTAACGCTCGACATCAGCGGTGTACAGAGCGACATAAAGGGCATGCAGAACGCCGAGATCTTTGCAAGTTGTAGCTGAATTGTATTGAACGCTGGCGGCGAAGCTAGCAAAACTGGCGAGGAAAACGTTCGGATCTTCGGTTGTTTCATGGATGTAAAGCAGTGAATCGTCGAATACAATAAGTCTGTATTGATTAATCCAGCGCGGATGCTGGTGCCGGATGTCTTGAACGACTTGAGCCATCTGTTCATTCATTTTCTGAATGACATCAAACATGCTTCCAGATGTGTGAACCAAGAAAGTCAATGAACGCCTATTTTCAGAGAACTCTTCCCAAGACTGCTGATTACACGAAACAATTTCACAATGCTGACCCTTAAATCCGCTTCGGCATTCGCAATGGGTCGTCAAACTGGTGCCATTGTTAAGACAGACGATACTCTGACACTTATCACCAGTCCAGTTAGGAGCGCAGATGCATGTTTTGTTATTATCCGAGACGCCACCATTGAGACAGCCTTCTGGAGACGGCGGAATCTCACTCGGAGCATGGCAATACGCGCTTTGGACGCGTTGAATCGTGTATCCGACGCGATCTGTCACATAGGTGCTAATGTAGAAAGGTTGATCCCTGTCGGTGCAGATGAAACGTTCAAAGAGGAACTGATAAGCACATCCGTCACGGTAGAAGCCGTTACCGGCGTACAGGACAGTGCGATTGCCATGGTTGCGGTCATTCGTCCAGACAATGACTTCGGCAAAGGCTTCAGTCGGGTTATCGAAATGGACATTGTTCAAATGAGCAACGAGATTCGTAACTTCGTTGTACTGGGGCTGGCGATGGTCGATGTCTTTGGTGGTGACATCGGCGGCGCCGATGAAGAGATCGACAGCGCTGTCACCGAGGACGCGGAATTGGCAAGGACCGGTGGAATCGGCGAATGTTTCGAGCTGGAATTACCATTTAACCCTTTTTTCGTAAAACAAGCAACTTACAAGATAATTGCCCTTAGTCTGAGCCTGATACGTATACACAATAATATTTCCAGCTTCAGTCTTGCTCGAGGGAACGACCGTCTGGCCTTGGGTGTTTCGCACAGTCAGATTCAAACTCTGACCAGTTGCAATGACAGCCAAAGTTCCGATGGATTCATCAACAAAGAAAGTCGTGTATTTTGCTCCGAATGAGCATTGATCGACGAAATCATTCATAGCCAAGGATACTCTGGATTCAATAGTGGTTGCGAGGTTGAAAACCGGCTAAAATCGTCTTTTTAAGCCTTTCTTTATAAAAATTACCGTCAAACAAACCTCAACACTGTTGTTAGTCGGCAGCGTGGCCACCAACCCATGGCTGAATTGTGCCAATCTACGCAACTCACGATAAGTCGGATCATGCTGATTGAGTGGACACGCAGCGGCATCATCGTCCAAGAAGAATGTGAAAACTGGGCCCTGATAAGTCGCCAAGGCGGCGAACAGCGAAGGTTGGTTTTGGGTATCGCCGGGGAGGACATCAGTGAAGACGAACGTCGGACTTCTGACGTATCTCGCGACACTGTCGGAAGTGATAGCTTCCGAAATGGCATCATAAACCGAATCAGTGCAACCAGCAGCATCCGTCGTATTAAGTGTGGCAAATGCGCTCAAGAATGAGTTTCCGTCTTGGAATTCGCCTTTGAAACTAAGTTCGCTGTTGGCGAAGCCAATGAGAACGTAAGCACGGTAGTATCCTGGGTTGGCGAAAGTGTTGTATTGGACGATGCGCTGAGCCGCGGCAAGGGCTGTCGTATTCAAAGCTGCCGCGAAAGAAGTCGATGTACGGACGACGAAAACAAGCGCTCTTTGGTTTGTGTTGAAGTTTTCATTGTCGTCGTGACTGTTGGTACACCTGACATCAAGACAGAACGGACCACCGTAGCCGTCTTTGCAGTTGCAGTTACCGTCGTTGAGAAGGAGACCTTCGTTGAAGCAAATCTTTTGTTCGCACTGATAACCTCGGTAGTAGTAGGGACAGATGCAGGTATCGCTGTTCATGCCAGTCGTGACGAGGGTTCCGCCGTTTTCACAGGAAGTGACATTGGGGGAAGTTGGGGGTACAACTGGTCCGCCTGTTGGCTCAACTCCTGAAACATATGATTTATATTATAATGTGTACAAAATGAGTAAAAAAATGTTTTGGTTACACCGGTATCGAACCAACGACCAATAAAGTACAAGATCGACGCACTACCTATCTGCCGTCCGTGCATGTTGCCCTTCAATCAATAGTGTATCGATTGATTATGAAATTAGAGCATTGCCCTTGTGCACAACAGATCTCTGGTTCAAATCCCTACTATCCAAAAACATTTTTTCACATTTTGCATGACACTTACCGTCACATGTGAACGTGTACATTCGCTGGAACGGGAACCCAGTGTGATCGAAACCAAGGAATTTCACCTTGTAGAAGTCAGTTCGATCGCACAAATACAAAGGCGAAATGTACGCTGCATCACAACCATAACGAATTCCAAGATTCTCCGGAGGATAGTGCTGGTTCTCGCTGTTGTAGAAGGTCACAGTCTGCGGGACAGCGATTTGGCTGGGAGCCGACAGCTTTGCACCGAGGAACGATGCTTTTCCTTGAATAGGATTCTGCAGGAGTCTCCACTCTGTGTAGGTTTCGGTTTTGATGTTATCATCATGCACACTGGACACAAAGCCGGCATCAATGACAGCAGAGGTGCGAGCGGTCACTTGGTACGAGCACGGTCCAGTCGACATGGACGACAGTTGAACTTGGTAGTAACCTGTGCCGGTGCGATTAACAATGGAAAGGAAAGATGATTGGAAGTAGTCAAAGCTGTTGAGGTCGTTGTTAGGGTCATCGGGTTGAACGACGTTTCCATCAGGGCCGATGAAGACGGCCTTGGGTTGGTCATTGCCAAGGGTGAGCACGGAAACAATGAGATCGGAGATGTAACTGTCAACCGGGATGGTGACATTGGCATCGCATTCGTATGAACTTCCGAGCGCGATGGCTTCACCGACGCCGAAACTGCCATTATGGGGGTTGATGTAGCCTTTTTCGTGGCACATTGCTGAAATTTAGATTCAAAATTTACATGTTTTCTGAAAATGATAAACTTACGGATATTGCAAAGTGTTCCAGTGTATCCCGGTTCACAGTTCAAACCATTCGGGACACCAAATGCTTTCTGGGCGAATACCTTGGGAGCATCGACATATTTCAGTCCGATGGTGGCATTCTTTCGCTGCAGGGCGCCGTGTTCTTGGAGCACTGTAAAAAACTCACTTAGATTTCAGTAAAACTCCCTAAAAACTCACAATGAGCCCGAACTTTCTGCTTGAAGATCTCATTTCCACCAAAATGAGCGCTGACACAAAGCCCAAGGGCTAAAATGCCAAAAAGCGTCCAAAGATGGACACCCATGATGGCAATTTACCTGAAAAAGGAATATTTATTGAAAGTAAACGATGACTACATCCATAACTATGATCACTTTCCAAAAATTAGTAGAAGTGATCGCCAAATTTCACGGGAACTCTTATCATTGCCGTCAAAAGGCGTTGATTCGATTAGTGCAAATGTAAACGTGCGTGGAACTGCTTATCAGTGTGAAATAAGCCGATTGGGCTAATGGAATTGACTTACTTTTAGCAGCGCTAATTAATGGTGGTGATGAGGAGGCCATGTCGATACTGATAGGGGGCAAAGACTGGAGCGTCGGGGCCAAGATTAGGTGGACTTTGAGGAAATATGAGAAGATTGTCACTCGACGTGTTTTTTTTGGCATACTGTATGGTTTGAAACTTGTTCATGCGATTGTTGAGATAAATTTTTGTCACTTTTTTGCACTTTTGGATTTATATTTTCAATTTCAATTCAATTTTTATTACATCGCTAAACTGCCAAAACTCAAACAAACCATTCATACAGCTCAGTCAGCTCAACCGCGAAGATGACACCATCATTAGTCGGTGTTTTTGCATTCACCCATCCATCTCGAGAGCAGCACTTTTTTGTGTTTGTTTAACTTTGTCGCCTCCGTAAAAGCATTCATTGAAAGGACAGGGGCCGCCGATAGTGACGGTATGGTATGTTTCCTCTTTCCTTGTCGCTGTTTGTGTTTGCCTTCACGCATTGTCAATTTCCCATTGAAAAGTCACAAAAAAGCACCTCAAGACAAGTGTCGAAAAGATAGATCATCAACGTCGTCTGATGCCCCGAGGCGATGAGTGCAAAAAACACGCGAAGACCTCCGTAGGCTAATGTAAAATTCTAAAGTTGGCTGTCTATCTCTGTCTCGAGGCAGTTATGGTTCGGACAATGCGACTGACCACTGTGTGATGGTGATGAAGGCTTCACTTCACGCGGTCCGTGAAAGAGGCTTACTTTGACTTTCTGGGGCCTCTCCGTATTCGGCCAAGCAAGCGTCCACCCCCTTCGCGCAAGCAGCAAGCAAAAGTTGCGAGAAGTATGTACGCGATGCACTCGGCTGAAACAATGAAAGTGATCTAACGCTTCTTCGTCGTCAAAGTGAGGCCTCTCCAAAACCGATAGCCCTCTGCCTGCTACGTGATAGTTTTTGAGGACACTTTTTTGGTTCGCAGGTCGCATATTTTTCGAAATTTTCGACACCTGTGAGGGGCGGCAGGCTAACCAAGAGCCCCCCACGGGCCTGGGATAAGTGTGAAGCCGGTGAAGGAGTGCAAAGTTTAGGCTATCCGTGATCGCCACTCTTTATGCTATTTTGTATCGGTCCAAATAGGATCACAAGCTATTTGACAGCCCTATACGGGTGGCTGAATTGGTATTCAACATGAGATTTATTGGTATTTTTGTTGGGTTTTTACAAATTGTGAGTTCACTCTTGGGCATACCCATTTAAACAGACTTTGTTTACAGTTATCAACAACTTCCATGGTCCTACGCTTCACTGATAAAGGTCTACACCGCTTAGCTTCCTACACCCGAGTATGGATGAATCAGACAATCAGAGAGATCCACATTGAAGAATACGCTCATCGAATTCAGCGCGGAATTGCCGCCGGCGAGTTGAATCTTCAAAATATTACAGTTCGTGAATTCATACCGCCTTTAATCCGATATCGGTCAAGTGAACATGCCCTCTACATGACAACCGTCGGCGGTGAAGCACGTCTACAAGCTGAATGGGAACTTGATTCGCCGTTTTTGGCCATGTTAGCTCTTCCTTTTCAAGGACAAGTAAAATCGACTATTTCTGGGCTCCAATCTGAAATCGCCGTCCACATTATGCCGGGTTCTAATGAGTTTGTGGTTCACCACTGCACGGCGAAGTTTGTCGATTTTGGATTGAAATTGAGTGGTAGTGTCGCGGCTGATTTCTTGCATCTATTTCGAGCTATTTTGGGAAAAGCTATGAAGCGTCGAGTCGAAGAAACTTACTGTAGAATGATCACAAACAAGTTACTGCCATGGCTACAGCATCAGATTACCCGGTTTCCGAGCTATTTGGAGATTAATTTCGATAAGAATGTCCGGTTAAGCCAGGCTTTGCATAGCATTGTTATGAGCAATACGTTTATTGATTTGCGGATGAAAAACAAGTTTGAAACTAATGGACATTTGATTGAGACGTTGAGCACGCTCCCAGCGAGCTTTCCTGAAGGTATTTTTTTTTCAAAATTTTTATAAGGTTTTGTTTATTATGGATTTAAACCATATCATATAACGAAAAAAATCGAACCACATAGAAGTCATACAAATTTCAGAGCTCTCATCCCTCGAAAATCAACGCATGCTGGAACTATTCATCGATGAACCCACTTTGCAAGAGATCATATCCGCGGCCCATTTCTCTGATCTTTTAATAGCCAACATTACTTCCCCATTTCTGCGAACTGAATGCGACATGTTGTGCCTCGGAACACTGTTTCCAGAACTCGCTGAGGAACTCGGCCCAACAAGTCTTATCGTCATCGTGAAAACAGTTTCAACGCCAATTATCAAATTGCTTGAAAACCACGCATTCATGTTTCTAAACTGCTCTGTCGAAATGTACGACTCGCGGACATTCAAGAACCCATCATCTTCTGGCAAAAGCGATAGCCGAGATGAAAATGTCAGCCGGGATATCATCGATAACAATGTCGACATCACAAATCCAGTGGTCCGAGACCCGGTAATAAGCGTTGAAGTGAGTGGTGAAGCAGCGCTGGGAATGGTGATTCGGGACAGCCGTTTGGAGGGACGATTGAAGTTGAAGAATACAAAAGCTATTGTTTTGGAGAGCAAGTTAGTCGATATGTCGCAGAAGGTTGGTAGAATCACTGTAATTGCAGATTTTAATGAAGAAAATGTATTTCAGACGGTTGATTTCATCGTAAATCTAGCCACACCCTTCCTTGAAGACGCTGTTGAACTGTTTTTCGGCAACGGCATTGCTATCAACCAAATCTTCAAAGTCGACAGTCGCAATGAATCCCTCAGCGTCCATGAAGGGTTCGTTCGACTTCAGACCGACCTGTTTCTCGAAGATGTTCTCAGTTACTCCAGCTTTAGCTGATCAAATCCCACTCAAATCGTATTATCTCGTATGTTGGCTGTTTTGGCCGATTCTTAACCATGATCTGTTTGTTTTGTTATTTTTTAAAATAAAAATTGTAATACGGTAAAGCAAGTCGCACTTTCTTGCCAAAAACATGCAAAGGTTCATCAGTGTTTACTTTGTCACATTATTTTCCAAAATCCAAATATCAAACAACCCTATGATCACGGCCCCGGCGAACTTGGCACCGGCGGAAGTGCTTGTTTTCGATGCGCTGCTTCAGTCTTCATGTATTCCACATAGGCGGCTGAGAATTCTGCGGCTTCGTTTTTGGCTAGCTTCTTTGCATGGATGTATTCGATGAGTGTCCGATGCAAGAACAAGTATTGCCCTTCAGTTTGCATTGATGCTGCCCGACTGTTTCGGAGTTCTTTCAAAATTTCAAGGGCACTAATATCCTTGCCATCGATGAGACATCGCAGGACGATTTCGACTGCCATTACCGTACCCGTTCGACCCACGCCGGCAGAACAATGGATGAGGGATGTGCAATCTTTTGAGTCGCGGACGAGTCGGAGGAGACGGAGGACGCCCATGCCGGAGTTTGGGACACCAAAATCTGGAAATTTTTGGTCAGAGCGCCGTTGGGTACTGTAGGTCTTACCAGGCCAATCCAGCCATCGATGTTGTTGAAGTTGGAATGACTCTGCACCGACAGAAACGTTTAAAAGTGAACTTTCGAACACTTTTTCCTTTTCCGGTGTGCAGGCTCGAACGTGTTGAACGGTTACGGTAGCATAGGTTTTGCTATCACCACTGAAAACCAAAATGAGGAATGCCAAAACCGAAAAACGTACGTACACATTCAATGGCCAATATTGCGCACATTTGGGCTTGCCATTTTCGACAACTCTGCACAGCATGATGATATGCTTCGGCTTCTCCTGCCAAATCATCCGCCACCAATCATTCAAAGTGGCTTCCGTCGGTGCCTGGCAACAAATGTATTTATTGCCGAGTTTGACGAGTGACTCCGGGATCATGGTCCAATTAGCGTGGATGTAGTCAGTCTCGGGTGGCACTTGGTATTTGAGGACGACGCGGGTTCGATCGAGGCATGGGATGTTGTTGTAGCGATTCTTGTCTTTGTGCTGTGAGAAAACTGTTGCGGCGGGATCTGTGGGGACGTAGGTAGCCAGGGAGGCGAATTCGGCGCGGAGGCCTTCTATCTCTGCAAAAACAAGCTTCAAAAACGCAAACTATCGAAGAAAAAACAGACTTTTTGCAGTTATATCAGCGGCAAACTTCTCCAAAGCAGTCTCTGACTTCCCTTTCGGCTTCAATCCCGCTTTATCCGCCGGTTTCGTCTCGATGGCCGTGCCATCCTCGATCTGATTTTCCTCGACGGTAGCCACTGTGGCACCCCCGGCCGGGCCAGCATCCTCTGTTTCTTCTTCTCGTGTGGTTTTGCCGGTTTTCTTGCGTGTCTATAATTAAGATAATTGCGATGTAATTGGCATCAGCATTGTGAATCAATGAAAAACAGTAGACATACCCTTCGAATCTTGCTACCCTTCACCGGTGCCGCAGACTGCCCCGCCGGACTGCCCGTCTTCCTTTTCGTACTCATTGCGGTCCTATAAGCTCACCCGGTAATCACGGATGAGAGTCAGTCAGAATGAATCCGGCGACGATAAGCGTGGGGGCCGGCCTACGCACGCATGCCAAGTGCCGTCGGCGCGAGTGCCGGGACACGGCAATCAGGGTTAGGGGGAGAGGGATTTCGGAGATTTGCATTTTTACAGAATTGTTTTCGAACAGTTGCTTCATTGGCTCAAGTTTTTTTTGATTCTGACTCACTTTGTTCAGTTTCAAACTTCAAATTTTTAAATTTTAATGAAAAAATTAACATAAAACTTAAAATTCCCAACACCAAAACCTCCCAAACCCGTCTGACGGCACAAACATCGACGCCGGTCCCGTGATGCCCGACGTCATTGCCGAATCACTCGGGTCTGCCTCTTCCAGCGACACATTGGCGGATCTCGGTGAGGACCGTGAAGAGTTTGTAAGTTTCCAGCGTTCTTGAAGCCTTTCCACGTTTATCTTTTGATCGAAACACGCAACGCACAGGTCCAGCTCGAAATGCGCACGTGTGATGGTGGATGTCGCGATGTCTTTACTTTGGATGAATTGACGACTTTTGAAGGTTGTCGACATGCTGTTTGTGGGCTCTGTTTGACCGAAATTACTATCATGGGTATGTTCTTCCAAAATATTTTCGATAAAACAGCCAAAACTTCTAGAAAGCCCATCCGGAACCGTCCTCTGCCCCCTCGGACCGTGTCGGCACGGAAATGTATCCCAAAACGTCCACGCCAAACTTGAATACATGTTTTTAAAGCAAGTCCAATACGATTACGTTATCGCTGAAATCAAGGATACCTATTCCGATTCGTCTGAGATTAGTTACTTGCCATCGGTGACGCTGTCCTCCGAAGAAACAGGGCTCTCATCTGTTTCGAGCTATCTGACATCCAGTGAGCTCCAATCCCCCCTCCAAGTCGAAGGCGATTTCGAGGGTGATCCGATCGATCCGGAGCAGTCTCTAGTGATGTCGGAAACGATGACAGAAGCGTCCGACACGTCCAACGACATTTTCAGTACGACTGAAACAGAAACTGTCAACAGTGAAGCTGTGACTTCTGAAGATGACAGCGAGACAGGAACGTCCGACGATTCAAGCGAAATGGAAACTTCCGTTGATGTAAGCTTTGGCTTTTACGATAATTTTGGGTAGTCACGGTGATTTAGAGCTCGACATCATCCATTGCCGATGAACTTCTCGAAAAACTCGAAGCCCTTAGCTGCGCTACCGCTCTTGGCGTCCCTCCAGTCACTGAAGAACGCACAATTCTGCTCACTTCCGAATCGCTTATGTCAAGTGTGTCCAATTAAAAGGTGTAAATTTGTTTGAGAACTGTAGCTCCGTTTGGATTTCTAATCCCATGGGCAGTTTCTGTTCTTTTTGAAATAAATACGTATTTTTTCTTTCTTCAAAAATGGTTTATTTTACATTTTCAAACATAGTAGTAATTTTAAATACGTGAAGTAGTTTGTTGAAATGAAGCTTCCTACTCTCGTGCTGACCGTTCCTGGTCATGCTTTTTGGATCAATTGAGCTCTAAAAAGAAAAGTTAACAATAATGTAAGTTAAGTTGGACCTACATTTTGAAAAAAGCGTAAGAATAATAGGATTTTTGGACAAAATAAGCCAATGTTCCCGGCCGATGCACCATTGTAATAATCTCATTCATGAACTCTTCAATCACAATGTTTTTTCATTTGATATATCATAATTTAAACACAGATTGGCAATAATAAGCAAAAAATAATGTTGTCGAATATAGCGGACGTTCAAAAATATTCAAAGTTAGTCGCCGTCGGCTCACTCAGTTACAAAGGATTGGCGTTAATGGCCACAGTCGTTGTGTTGGCTTCTTCGCGCGGTTTTACGTCTTTGCTGGTGCTTTTTGAATGCTTAAAACCGCCTTTTGGGCGGATCGAAAAAGTCGTTTGGATTGCCCTTTCAATTGGCTTGCAATATTTGATGGGAAATTTTTTTGAATCCATCAAAGTCGGCACTTTGAAATGTTATTTTGACGACTACCGTATCTTTTCAGTTGACGAAACAGTTTGAAAGATCAAAAAAACTTGATCTCTGTCTACAAATAACTTGCAAGCTACTTTCCAAGCATAAACCAGAAGTACCCCCTGCTTCTTACAAGCATGTCCCATACTCACAAGTCATGTGCTTCCCTAAGCTTTCGCACATACATTGGTTCTAGTGGCCCTGAGCATACAAACATATCGTCCGACTCGCGCAGTCTTTATTGTACTCTTACCGCGACACAATAACAGCGGCTTGCTGTCTGCAGACTACACTCATTGATCCGATTCATAAGTTCTTCGCGCATGAGCACATGAATTTATATATTTATCATTCGCCGTTGAAATGGATTCAAAGGCTGACACGGTAGATTCCACCCAGGACACGAAATCGGTATGTTCTGCGAATTCAGCTGAATCTACTGTCATCCCGGAAACGATAATTATATATCCGAATGATCCAGAGCTTCAGAAACTTGCAAAATGTCCGCACTGTTCCATGGTATGTGACCACATTTGATTGAATTTTTATAAAACAAACAAATTTACAGAAGTTCAACAGCGAAAACTGCGTACCCATAACGATAACATGTGGCCAGACTGTTTGCAAATCCTGTGTAGATCAAACGTTGTGTGCCAATCTTTATAAAGTCCATCGAACAAATGGAGAATACCAACCATGGGCAAAAAATTTTGTTGTTTACGGTAAGGTTTTGCCAATTTTTCAGATTATAAGCTATTTATGTGATAAATTTTAGCGTTGCTGGACAAAATGAGTTTGCTTAGCGACGAAAAGAACATCGAAACTGAATATCCCGATATTGGTGACCACATTGAAACTTTTCGATATGTAAAAACTGAAACTGATATTCTTCGCCGTTATTTGAAGTCAACTTTAAACGATTACAAAGATTTCGACTACATTCTTGTCAGGGATAGGTATCTGCAGGCGACTCAGTCACTTGATTGGTTTTCAAAGGATGTTGAAAATTGGCTGAGAGACTTTTACGAGCCTGTGGAGGGCAAATCTACGGATAATGAACCCATTAAAATGGAAAAAGATGATGTCCTTATGGAAGCTATTCATTGTGCTGTTTGTTGTGAAGTAAGTTTTTGAAACGTTTTCAAATTTTGAAATTAAAAATTTAGAGGTACAACAAAACCAATTATGCACCCTTTTCGGCATTTTGTGGTCACACATTTTGTCGGAAATGCTTTTACAAATTCATCAAATATGAAAAGAAATACTTTTTTGATTGTTGTCTTTGCTGTGTTAGGACTGTTCTTGGTTCACCGAGTGCGAATCATACCGCTATCAGTGAGTTTTACCAAACCTAGATTACTGTAAGCAGCAGCACTATTTCAGAACTTCTCGAAAAGCTGAACCTATTAGCCGATAACGACGACCAAACCGACATGCCGTCCCTCGACCATAAAACTGACATTGACGCAGACCGTGCTGCCACCATCAAACGAAATCTAGTCATCAGAGCATGCGAACGATATGTGGAAATCGATTTGGAAGTTTTGAAATTCCAGAAGAAGTATGCCCGGTTTCCTGCAGTTAAGGATGTCCGAAAACAGATACTACAATTAAGGGACGATCTAATCGATGAAAATCCCCCTGCCGTTAGGTCAAGAAACAATAACTTTGCTGATGCATGTACAGCCGTGATATTTATCTTGACCTACGGTTTTGCGATT
Organism: Panagrellus redivivus; assembly: GCA_000341325.1. Lineage (NCBI taxonomy): Eukaryota > Metazoa > Nematoda > Chromadorea > Rhabditida > Panagrolaimidae > Panagrellus > Panagrellus redivivus. Next base: position 157,777 of record KB455554.1, on the reverse strand, counting down.
TTGTTCTTTCTAGCCTGCATGGCTGTTTTGTTTATTGCAACTAGTCATGATCATGACAAAAGGGTGAAAAAACACGATTATTAATGATAAAAAATCAGGGACCGTTTAATAAAACGCTTATTAGGAATGTTTTAATGAAATTGTACGTGTTTTGCATACGAGAAAACCAAGGTCAAACCATAACTGCATCGAATTGAGTGAAGAAAGGGCCCCTCTCTCGTTGTCTGTCACGCATTGCTCTCTCGCGGCATGGATGGGTCCTTTAGCGTGTAAAAGCGACAACCGACCATCGCCGAACTATCTCTGGCTCACTTGTCGTCGAACGAACAAGCGATTCGCCTTTTACTAACCGCTTCCGGGCAAGTGGGCTCATATGAGTCTTTGATAATTTTTGGGAAGCTTCCATGAAAATGGGAGCTATTATACGACTATTTTTCTGTTGATTTATCAATTGACTGACTGGGAATGCTAGAAAACAGTCATCGGCGTTGGTTGAAATGCTAGCATCAAAACTCCGTCACGATTCATTTCAGACAGTATCGCACATTTTGAGAAACTGACATTGAACTTTACGTCAATGGATAAATGTTGAATAGAAAAAAGTTTGAAACGCATTTATAAGACCAAATTCTGACATTGCGTCTATAAAGACGTCAAAACTATTTACTCTGTTCCAAGCGGAAATGAAACTGTTGGCACCAATTGTCTGTCTTGTAGTTGCTCAACATACCCATGCTAGCTACTTACCGTTCCATCTCAACAATTTAGAGTCCCTGTTGTTGCGGCGAATGAACTTTACCGCTGATCCCTGTAACGACTTTTACAACTACGTCTGTGGCAATTTTGATGACAGCAACTATGTAGTATATAACGAGAATACACGTATATTGGAAGCTGGTTTGAACGAATTGGTCAACTCAAAGGAGCACGAACTGTTGGCTTCATCGGCTATTCAAAAAGCTGTCAATTACTACGGCAGTTGTGTGAAAGAGCGTGATTATGTCGATATCCATCGTTATATTCGACAGAAGATTCATACCTTTTCTGACATGTTTGATTTACCGCTCGACTTTTTCATCCAAGGTGATCCAAATCTGTGGATAGACCGTCAAAAATGGACACAAATATTGAAACATGTTCATGACGAATTCGGCGTTGAACCATTTTTCACGACTAGTACCTACTTTCACAAGCATCTTTACCAAAAGCCAATTTCGGAAAGCATGACCTATTTTGGTATTTTTATAGAAAACTTGGCGTTTGATGAGGAAAATACACCTAATAAGTATAGCTGTGAGAATCGCGAAAACCTTCTCTATGAGTACGAAACTACGATACTAAACATCATCGATATCTTGCGATTGACTGTACCGACAGATGGTGTGGAAAAGATTGCCAGAAGTATGATGGAAATTGAATTTAAGCTTAAATATATCACTTGCGACGAAACTGACGAAGTGGTGGAAAACGAAAGTCAAGAAGCACAAGATGAAGAACCCGAATCAATCGACTCTGCTTTTCGTAAACTGTCAGAGCTGCGAAGGGAAAATTGGCCGTTTGATATTACCGATTATGTAAAGGTAAGATAATGATTAAAGTAAAGTTCGTCACAAGAATTCATAAATTCAGGAAATCATCGCAACTGGGGCGGGTGATTTTGATGTCGACTACAAGAATCTAACCATCTACATTGGTTACAACATGCCGGACTTTTTGAGCGACATTTTTGAGGGAACCTCAGATGTTGATCTATTAAAATACGTTTATTTCCGAGCCATTCATAAAATTACAATGTTGATGGAGCCGGTCACTTACACCGATTGCATCACTCTGTTGCACGATAATCTCTTACCACTAAAATCACGCATCCACACTGAATTCAGATATCCCTCGGTATGGGAGCGTGAATCCGTGAGACACATAACCACAGTTATGGTAAAAGCGATCAAGAACGAACTTCAAACCATGATGAAATCGCTGCCTTGGGTTCAAAAAGATGAAGCTACATTAGAAAACCTGATGTCGAAATTAAAGGAATTGAAGGCTAATGTGGTGATTGAGCTGAACATGCTGAACAACACATGGATTGATACCTACTACGATCAATTAAAAATTGGCGAAGGCAACTCATTTCTGGAAATGCATTATGAAGTCCAAAGGTTTCACATGTATTCCAAAGTACAGCAACTTTTCGCAACAGCAGAACCGTTCGACGATAAAACTTCGCCGTCTTATTACTATCATGCAAGTAATTTTGATAAAACTGATTGAAATAATGTACCTTTTTTAGATAAATACGTTCAGTGTTCCTGTTACTGATTATATCACGCCAATGTTCAACTTGAAATTTCCACTGTCCTACAATATGGGTCTCCTGGGAAGTACCATTGGACATGAAATTACGCATGCGTTTGACACCAACGGCGTCGATTACGATGAAACTGGAGCATACAACCCAATGTTGAGTGAATCAGCGAAACAAAGCATGAACGAAATGGCCGATTGTGTGATCAACTACTACGACAAACTAGACGTTGTCATCGATAAGAACAATGTGACTCATGTTAACGGAAGCAAAACTGTTGCTGAAAACGTGGCAGATATTGGTGGAGTCGATGCTGCCTACAGGGCGTTCAAAACAATGGAGCGCAGCTTCGGACATGACAAACAGTTACGTCATCCGCAGCTCCGCCGATTGACACACGATCAACTCTTCTTTATCGGTTTCACCAATTATTTTTGTGAAAAACGTGACCTTGCACGGGACTATGAAATTATCAAAACTGATCCGCATACACCGAATCTCCCTCGAGTTCGGGGAACCTTGGCAAATCTGCCTGCATTCGCAAAAGCGTATCAATGTCCAGCAGGTTCCGCTTATGCTCCTCTTGAACCTTGCAAAGTGTGGACTGTTTGAATGTTGACGCCTTTGAAGTTTGATATATAACAAAAAGCTGGAATAAAAGGATAATGGCAAAACTGGAAGGATGAGTTGAAAGCCGTGACATGTACAATTGAGGGGAGAAAACTGCTTACTTTGACGAAACAAACTTGGTCGTCGGTCTAATCGCTCGGAAAACCTGTCAAAAGCGAAGATTCCTTCACCTGCAGATGCCATAGAAAGTTTATGAGGGGAAGAGATTTGAATGTTGACGTCTTTGAAATATTTTTATTACGGAAAACTTTAATAAAATGATGATGACAAACTGAAGGCTAATTTTTGGGAAGCGTTCATGAAAATAGGAGGTATTATAATATATTTGAAACTTTTTTTTCTGTCGATAAATCGAACAATGCCATTGGTCACCAACGTGGATTCAAATGCTAGCACCAAAATGCTCCCATCCACTCTGTCCACAATGAAGCATTCACAGCAACGGTATTGCTCACTTTGAGAAACTGGCATTAGATTTTACATTAATGAAAGACGGAAGTTATAAAAGCTATCACGCCTGTCCGAAAAAACAGTTTCAAGCGCAGTTTTTAGACTAAATTCTCGCATTAAGTCTGCCTACTACCCCGTTCTGAACGGAAATGAAACTGTTGGCGTTACTTTTGTGTTTATTATTTGCTCAACATGTTCATGCTAGCTACTTACCGGCTTATTTCCATGATTTTGAGTCGCTTTTGTTACGGCGAATGAACTTCAATGCTGATCCTTGTGATGACTTTTACAATTATGTCTGTGGCAATTTTAATGATAGCGACGTGTTAGCTCTCGAGAGTGAACGTATATTGGAAACTGGTTTATATGAGATGTTCAAGACAAAGCGACACGAGCTCGTGTTGGGTTCATCGGCGATTCGTAAAGCAGTCCGATACTACGGTAGTTGTGTGAAAGAGCTTGATGATGCTGATAGTACCATTTATATTCGAGAGAAGATTCATACCTTTTCCGATGTATTCGACATACCGCACGACTTTTTTATTCAGGGTGACTCTAATTTGCGGATAGATCGTCAGAAATGGACGAAAATATTGAAGTATGTCCATGATCAATTTGGCGTTGAACCATTTTTTGACACAGACATAACACTTAACGAAAACGTTAGAACCAACTCACCGCCAGAAAGCCGAGGCTATGTTGACATGTCTTCGGCGCAGTTGGCGTTTGAAGACGAACCACATATGTATAGCTGCGAGAATCGCGAAAATGTGTTTCATGAACACTACAAAACTGCGATACAAAACATCATCGATATCTTGCGGTTGACTGTAACGACAGATGATGTAGAAAACATTGCTAGAAGTATGATAGAAATAGAATTTCGGCAAAAGGGTATCAATTGTGACCAAACTGACGAAGTGGTGGAAACGAAAAGTTCCGAAGAAACTTCTAATGCGACTGACTTTTATGCGCTGTCAGAGCTGCGAGAGCAAAACTGGCCTGTGGATTTGGCTGATTATATAAAGGTATGATATTCTTAGAAAACAAAAGTGTCAAAAGTTTATTAATTTCAGAGTATAATAGAAACTGGAGCCGGAAATATCGAAGTCGATTACGATAAGTTAAGTGTCAAAGTTGATAATAACCACATGGAAGATTTAACCAATTTTTTCGACGAAATCCTCAATGTCGATTTATTGAAATACGTCTACTTTCGAGCTATGCATCAAATAATTACTAAATTCGACACAACATGTACCGATATTATGTCAAATTTGCCTGCTTTGAAAACACGTATCTACACCGAATTCAGGTACCCAAAAATCTGGGAGCGTGAATCCGTAATGCACCTCACAAGAACGATGATAGCTTCAATTAAGTACGAACTTCAAAACATGATTGCCTCACTACCCTGGGTGCGAGAAGACAAGACTACGTTCGACGCTCTTAATGCAAAGTTCAACAAAATGAAAGCAAAGGTTATGATTGAGCTCAACTTGCTAAACAACACGTGGATCGACGGTTATTACAGTCAATTGAAATTTGACCCCAAAGACACATTTCTCGAAATGCATGCCAAAGTGATCAAATTCAACATGTATTTGAAAGTTACCCATCTCTTATCAACTGCCAAACCCTATGTTGATGACAGCGCGTCATATTCCAACTATGCAAGTTCTACTGACATATTAACTAAGTATCATAAACTTTTCAGGTAAACACATTCTATGTTCCAACCACTGACTTTGAAACCCCGTTTTTTAACATGAAATTTCCACTGTCTTACAATATGGGTCTCCTGGGCAGTACCATTGGACATGAAATTACGCATGCATTTGACACTGATGGTGTCGATTACGACGAAACTGGCGCATACAACCCCATGTTGAGTGAATCAGCGAAACAAAGCATGAAAGAAATGGCCGACTGTGTGATCAACTACTACGACAAACTAGACGTTGTCATCGATAAGAACAATGTAACTCATGTTAACGGAAGCACAACCGTAGCG
>KB455554.1:48047-71783 GCA_000341325.1 Panagrellus redivivus | reverse complement strand
TCAAAATGTTTGGGTCAAAATTCCTTGGGTCAAAATTCTTTGGGTTTTCTGTCCGTAGACCATTCCAGCTACTGACGGAATACCCCAATTGAACGACGATATAAATTGACATACATGGAATTTTGTGTTTTGAGGTTTTCATGGAAACATAGTATGGTATCAACTTTAAGAATACATAGAATGTGTAAATGTTTGTGAGCAATGCCATAGCGCTCGCAGCGAACGGGACAATGAAAATATAAGTTAACAATGTCATAGTTTAAAGTTGATTGCTTAAATTGTGAAAAACTTGCAGGGTTGAACATAAAAGGAAGGCTATATAAATGACCAACCAACATCGACTTGTATGACGAAGTTGGAGTCTTTGGGAACCGAACGTAAGTGCTACAAAAAAGAATGCACACTTTGTGTTTGCATACAATTGAAATATGAGGTTGAACTAGCAAAATGGTAAAACTGTAGTGACAGCTTCCTTTCATTTAACAAATATTAAAAAAATGAGTCAACATTTTGAACTGTGTGTATCTATTTCTTTTTAAACTTGTTTTATTGATTATTGCTAAGCTCATCTCTAATGATCTTTGTAACTTATGAATACATGGTAAATGTTACTACTTTTGATAAATTACTTTGATTTTGCTGCATTTGAGGTACTGGTGTCGTATTAGCAGAATTGAGATATGCAATGTTTCGACTGTAAAGCCATGCGACAAAAAAGCTATCCAAAGCGGAAAATACAAAATACGGTGAGTATGTCTTCGTCAAGTTTGTTTGAAATATCTAAAAACTGAGTACAAGGGAGGTTCTGAATTAATGAATGATTCTTACATTGTTAGAAATTAAGGATATTAAATAAGGCAAGAAATCAAAGAGAAGCAATATTCCAAGTGTCTTCAGTACAATCTTGTTTATCTGAAAACCATTATTTCGTTACTGTGCTTAGTCAATTGGAGTTGCTACAAATAGCAAAACGGTCTACAGCGTCACTAAACATTGCTTGTTTCCGCAAAACGTGAGTACTGAAACGTTGTTTCGTAAACTAATTCATTGCCATTCTTACCCGAGCTGCCATATCCAACAATTTTAGTTTCAGTTGAACCATAATTGCCAAAACAATGGAAACTACAACAATTACAGCGCCATAGCTCATTCGGTATACTGTATATGCTAATTTTCCCTCAGCTGTGGTGAAACAAGAATAACCATTGCATAAAGTTAAGCTGCTTTTTGGAGCGGCAGTAATAACATTTGTAATGAGCATAAAAACCACACTAATCGAAAGCACCGCAATGCTACAGTACCCTAATATTCGACGTATTTTGACAGTTGTCGGAAATATTATGCTCAAACACCGATCTAGGCTCAAAAAAGTCAGCGCAACAGGAATCAAAGTCATAAACAAAACTGTAGGTATGGCAAAACCATAAAGATAATATGCGTGAAATGTTTCGCCGCCGCCGAGAATACAATCGATACAAAAATATGCAAAATAACAGGCACTGCAGAAGGAATATCCAATTTCAATCAGAATGTAAATTGACATGCATGGAATTGTGTGTTTTGACGTTTTTAAGTTCAAATAAAATGGCGCTAATTTTAGAAATATGTAAAATGTGAAGATGTTAGCAAGAAATCCAATTGAACTTGCAACAAATGGGACAATGAAACCAACCGAATAGACTGACATGTTCCACTTAGATGTGTGTTGTTTGATGAAAAAAACAATTTTCCTTACAGAATTCCGCACTGATGTATGCAACAAACATTGTATTTAGTTGGAATGTAGTTTGAATGTTTACCAAATGAACAGTATCACGAACACTTGACAAGTTTTTGTTTCAATTGAAACCTTATGAATGCTTTCGAAAGAAGGTGGAGTTGGCATTTCAGGTTATTTCTCGACAATTATAAGTAAAATGTTACTTATGCCTTTTTTTTTAAGTTTTGGATAAACTACATTAAAAAAACAAAATTAAAGTTACAAAACAGACCTCACAAGCGCAGTTTCAGGAAATACGATTACTCAATTCCCATCGACTATAATTTTTTGTCTGAAAAGTTGGCAGCGCAAAATTTTGTATGTGTTATTAAAATACGTTTAAAAACTATTAATCACGAAATATCACCAATTTTGTATAATTTATCTTTAAATAAGATACGATACTGTACAATGTGCGTATTCTAAAGTCGTAATTAAGGCAAGGCGGCAACTTTAGTTAAACTGTTCAGTCTTTGGTGTGAAGAATTTAAATGTTTGATGTATTGACTGTAAAGTCAAGCAACGAAAACGCTATCAAGAGCAGATAAAATAATAAACGGTGCAAGTAATCTAAGCAGTCGTAGGAAATGCGACAACTTTAGTTGAACTGCTCCAATTTTGATTTGCTTGAGGCACTGGCGTTGTTTTAGCAGCCTTCAAATGCTTGGCATTTTGACTGTATAAACACGCGACGCAGAAGCTATCAAGAGCAGAAAGCAAAATATACGGTGAATATGTTGGGGCCCAATCTATTTCAAGAATCTAAAAACTGAGGGTTTTTGAGAAGTTAAGAATTAAAATTCTTACATTTCTTATTACTAATGATGTCAAATAAGGCACAAAATCAAAAACAAGCAAAGTCACCAGTGTTTTGAGAACAATCTTGTTGATCTGTAAAGGATTTCGATACTACTTCTGTTAAAGTGACGCAATCAAAGATTTAAAGAACTGTCGCTTCCATCAAATCCTTCTTACCCGAATAGTCGTTTCAGACAACTTCAATTTCCACTGAATCATAATTGTCAAAACGAGTGACAAAATTACAACGATCGCACCGTAGCTCATCTTGTAAACCGTATAAGCGAATTTTCCACCGGCCGTTGTAATACACGAAAAACTATCGCATGCAGTTGTGGCACTTTTTGGAGCAGCATCAAAAATATCTTCAATAACAATAAACGCGATACTAAACAATAAAGTCGCAATGCTACAGTATCCCAAAATGCGATGTAGGCATAACGTCCTTGGAAAGATTATACTCAAACAACGATCAAAGCTTAAAAATGCGAGCGCCACTGGAATAAGTATCATAAATAATACTGTAGGTGTGCCAAAAGCGTAAAGATAATAAGCATGAAATGTTTCACCACTGCCAATAATAAGATCGACGCAATAATAAGCGAGATAACAGGCACAAGTGAGAGACCAGCATAATTCAGTTGCAATATAAATTGACATGCACGGAATTGTGTTTTTCGATTGTTTGAACGATAAATACAATGGTGCCATTTTTATAAACATGTAAAATGTAAAAATGCTAGCGATCAATCCAATCGCACTTCCAACAAAAGGGACAATGAAAATATACGTTAACATGAACATCTTATAGTCAAAGTTTTTGAGTGAATGAACACTTTGCTTTGTCTAATGTACTTGTGTTATGACGTATTATGCATCAGATATTGTATTTGGTCAGAATGTAGCTTTAAAGCCTAGTCAAAGAACGACATCTCGGAATTTCATTGGGTTTTACTTCTCTAACGCAAACTTGTACTTTTTCTGTTAAGTCGCTGTCAATTAACTCAAGTATTACACATAAATACAAAAATTAACTTCTCCTTGACGCACATCCTTTTGAAATTACTTTTCCTTGTAAATATGAAAAATTTACGAAGTAGGAAGCAAAGGCAGCTTTAAAATTGTGTGTTGTCCAAAGGGACCAATTTGATTTCACGGATTTTCGCGGTTTGAGCGAAAAAGGGCCTCGTTAAAACAGCAACATATCTTTTTTAAGCAATTTTACAAAGCACACTGATCTACTTTATGTGAAAGCGATGTCTAACAAGGACGGCGTAATTGACTTTCTGTTTTTGCAGGCATTTTTTGAAAACTTGCGATCTTTGAAATGAACCATAAACGTCAACTGTATCATTTCAGGTGACAAAGACTGTTTACTTCCCGGAACAATCCCGTGCAGTAGCCGTCCTTGAACAAATTATTATACATGTAGCACGAAAAATTCTCCTTTTCATTTATATTTTTTATTAAAATTAACCAATTTTGGTATAAATTCAACAATAAAACTATGACAGTTTTACTTTGGACGGATGATCACTAATCTTGTCGACTTTGGGGTCACAATGTTGCCTATTGTATTCCCAAAACACCCAAATACACTAATACAATATTTGCGATACGGTACAATACAATACAGCGTGCTTAATCGATCAAAAGTTCCATGAAACAATATCATCGATATTGCAACACCAACAATGTTCGACGTGTTTGGCACATTCCAGCCCCACGAAAAGACAAATACTGATACCGGCCCATTCAGAAATGTCACACATAAAAACACTTCAACCAATGAAGAGATGTACAATACTTTGGCCGCTTTTGTTATACTTTGCTTGTTTTTTCGATTGTTCAAAACAAAATTGATGGCGTAGACAATGCTCGCAAGTAGTGCCACAGCAGTTACGATCAAAACAATGAATGTAGTTTTATAGAAGGCCCTTATCACTCCATCGAGTTCGTAGAAATGATAAAAACTGGATTCAGTGATGAATGCATTTAGCGCAGTGTCACTGCTATTTTCGGCTAACTCTTTCAACATTGACGCTGGTGGACTTATGATTACTGTAAAACAGAATATACAGCTATACGACAGCAAATGGCAAATAATGTAAATAACAATTGCGGTTTTACTTTCCATTAAGTACTTATATTGCGGTCGAAACATGAACCAAAATCGATAAATGGCAGCACATGAGACGGACATGAGACAACTGCCACCGGCACAATATTGGAAACTTAGCAGGTAGAGGGATCCATTATATGTTAAGATGTTGCGCAATATACCACCCTTAAAGTTTGATTAGGTGAAACTGTAGTAATTCGAACAATAAAACAATCGCTCACCGAAAATCCTGCCAAATAAGGACAAAGATAAACAGGCCGATTGACAACGATAACAATTTCAAATAACTGTGCCCAAAATGTTTTCAACAATAAGTAGTATTTAAAAATTCCGAGCGTTTTAGATTTTGTGATAATAACAAAGTATACAAAACAACTAGTGATAATACACCTGGTATAGATAAAATTATTAATTTTTATAAGTTTGGGCGGCCATCTCAAACTTACCACCTGGACATAGTGTAAAGTTTACTGGTTTACAAAAGACATACAATAACAGCTTCTAAGTTTCATAAATTGTTTTTTGTTCACAAAACTTTGTTTAGCTTGCCTTTATTAAGTGAAACCTTTCAAATGTATGTAGCCTTCAAAGTTCAAGCAACTTTCTGACTATCATTCTCCTTCCAGACATGTCTGTCAACTACCTTGTCTATTTTTAGCCACCTATTTTAGGAAAGGAATTGAGTCCAACACCGGTCACAGAAATCACAGAGTGACGTGCGCCTTGTGTGATGAAAAACATGTGAAGAAAAACTGCGTTCCGATAGAAGACACAACTTTTAAAAGTAACATCGGTGTCTACCCGCTAGACTTGGGTTTTCTCGCCCCTGGACCCTTGAACTTTCGGGAGGTCTGTCTGTTGGTACACGTGATAGCGATGCAGATAGTAATGTGTATGTGGAGGTCGATTTGGTTGGCAGTGTGACAGGATTGTTTGCTCGTGGCAACTGTTGTATCGGCGAAAAAGTGTACTTTGGACGCGGTCATCACACGATAGGGGGTCCAAAGGGTACGAACCGCGTGTTGTGTCTATGGATTTGGGTAAAGGGGGAGAGATGAGAGGAAAAGAGGGGTACACGAGGATGATCAGAGATCGTGGGAATGCAAAGAACGGCGATTCAGGTTCGGGAGGAACGAGATTCTTGGGGAAGTTTGGGGGTGGTTCGGGTTTCAGATGTTTCTTACACGAAATTTGAGAACTTGTACCACATTCAACATGAAAATTGCATATTCTAGGCCGCGTTGTTATCCCCTTGTATCCCCAATCACCAAAACACAGTAATTATTAAGTCCAAATTTATTTACACATTTAATTTTGCTTCAAATACCCAAAACGTTGTCGCAATTGTTCACAAAATACCAACAACAAAACCGTGTGTGGTGCCATTCGGATGAAAGCCGGCACAAAGCCCTTGAAGAAGCCGCTCGGGCCAAGTTTCGCGACGACCATAGCACAGTCGCCGACGCCCTTGTAAGTTCCTGGTGGCGCGTTCATCATGCGGGTCTTCAGCACATCGAGGGGTTGAGTCAGAAGCGTTGCGATGGATGCCGCCAAGAAACTGCAGCCGAAGTGGGTTACCGGGTTGTCGCCAGCGAGACCAGATTCCAAAACAGTCTGTTTAATTTGATCGTAGAAGGACAGCTGGCCGATGGTCATCATGATGGCACGAGATGTCGCCATGGTGGCACCGCCGAAGAGCTTGGATACACCTTCTTCTTTGGCGATCCTGAGGAATGCGTCGACGGCATTCTTGTAGTTGCGGCGTTGTTCTTTGGGGAGTTTGATGTCATTCTGCATGCGGACATTGACGAGATCACAGGGAGAGCCGACGAAGCCGCCAGCAGCTCCAGAGGCACCGGCGAGGGCGCACTTTTGCCAGAAGGGCAGAGGCTTGTCGGATGGGATTTGCTTCTTGAGGGTTTCATAGATACCGATGCGGGTGGTCGTGTAGGTCAGTTGTCGCAGAATACTGGCGGAGAGCCCGGAGTAGAAGCCGACCACACCATCGGATTTGATGATCTTGGCAGCCATCTTCGGCATAGAAACCTTGCCTTCTTGCTGGGTTTGGAGATGGACCTTAATCAGATCCAAAGGATGAGTGAAGCATGCCGCTCCACAGCCGGCAAGGCCGCCGAAGTACCATCGGCTAAGGCGTTGTTGCTGGGTAGTGGTAGTCGTTGTCATGGTGGGAGAGGATTGGAGGTAGGAGTGATAGCTTGAGTAAGTCGAAGTTGCAGAATAGTGCCCCGACCCAGTGCCATTTATACCCATCTTGAGATATCCTCGTGAAAATCACCAGACTTTGGTCGCTCCACCCACCTCCCGCGAATACCCCTTCGTTCGATGATCTCCCCGGGGCCGCCCGGGGCGTGATCAATGCTCAGACTGAGCAAAAAACGCGCCTCGCTATAGTCAAGTGACGTCGCCATGGGTACATGGGCGATTGCCGATACGCGCAGCAGGGGGTGGAAGCCAGAGATCCGTTTGACCATAACAAATAGGGTTCAAAGTCCACAATAATTGGAGACCTAAAAATAGCAACACCGACCCGAATGCATCGAAAATGGAACACTGACAACATTTTAGCATCCTATCACTTTATGTGTTCTACTCTACACAACATTCAAAAGGTCAACTTCTGCAATTTTATCGCCTTTCAATTGCAATCTTCGGCCCGATGTCGCCTACATTAAGGATTTCGTTGAAGTTTGAGGTGGCGAGATTCGTCTTCTCGTGAACTTTCGGCCTTGAAACTGTGCTTTTCTTGTCTGCTTTTAACTACTGTGTCTTTGAACTTTGTCTTTACTACCTAATTTATGCAACTTTTGAATTGTGTAAACTGGATCTAGTGACATTCTACTAATTGTGATATTTACATCCTCAACGAAAACATTTAAGCCTTAAAAGTCCTGTTTACTCTTTAGAAAACACACTTCTATCGCGTTCTTGCCACTCTAAACAAAGAAACGACAATTCGTTATCACGCGAAACGTACTTTGATTCTCCCCACTGTTGCAACTGTTCAGTGAACGCGGCGAAAAAAGTTGAACGAGACCGATAAAGATCAACTCGGTGAACACATAACTTTTAAAGAGGAATTTTAAACTGATGGGAAATTATTCCGTTTCGATAGAGTTTGTTATACTTTTTTAGACGTTTAAAACTGGTGTATAAACGCCGTTTTTCATTGCGAAATTATTATTATATTGATAGTTGCAAATGTGTTCCAATTGTTTATATGTGAGATGACTCATTTGTTAAAACAGTGTAAAAACTATTTACTTTTTATACATATTAAACTGTAGTTAAAGGGTTTGTACGAATACAACTCGTAGGCTTTCAAACATAAAGTTATCTGTATTATAAAACTGATGCTAGCGTACTATATCAAACTTAGTTTACCCGTTCATTGATCACAGAATCTCCATGTTTTCATATTTGAGTGTATAAAAACTTATGTGACCGACGTGGGTACACAGACCTTAGACTTTTATCAAAGACTGACGTTTGTTATCGTCAAAGATCTCTATTTGTGAACCTAAGCAGGGTAAACACGTTCTGGAGTAATGATAGTTGTGATAACTGACATGTGAACGAAAACATGGGTTGGTTTGTAGTGCTTTGAAAGTACTCGTTTTACTGTAGCAGCAATATTTATATGGGTTTATGAACATACAATTAAGTGACAAAATAAAATTTCAAGAAAACTGGTCGCCATGAGTTTTTTTTGTTGTTTTAATAATAAAAAAACAAAAACAAAAAGTTTACACGGAAAAGCCCCAAAAGTGCTCCCATAACGAAAGTTGCAATTGCGCACAGAGTTTTACCGCTTTGAAAAACTGAGGCGGTGTTGGAACTAAACTCGCCGACGGCTGTTTCCCTCAAATAAACGCAACTTCCACCATGTCCGACATTCCCTGCTCATCAACAGATCCCATCCCTGGAAGACGAGATCCCGCGGAAGAGGCTATCGAGGAATTTGCGGCGATTACGGGCGTGGATGAAGCGCTGGCGCATTTCTTCCTCCAGGACTACGACTTTGAGTTGCAGGTTGGTTTTTATTACTTAAAACTGCAGTCCCGTACTCTGTTGCTTTTAAGAAAGGCCTAAACGCCTATTACCGCCAACAAGAACGCGAAAAGACCAAAGCAGAGAAGCGCGCCCACGAATCCGTCGATGAATCCGACGACGACGTCGTCATGCTCGATGCGCCTGACAATACGCCGAAACGGGTGAAGCTTGACACCTTCCCGGAGGATATCACAGTTCTATCATGGAACATCGATGGCCTGGATGGGGGCAACTTGGAGACGCGTTTGAAGGGTGTTACCATCATCATTGCGAAGTTGGTTTTCTTTGATGGTTTTTATATATATTTTTTCATCATTATCGATTGTAGAGAGAACCCCGAAGTTATCCTCCTCCAGGAAGTCGTCCACGCTCACATGGATACCATCAACAAGCGATTTGGCAACATGTATTGCATTGTGGTCCCATTTGACAAGGGCATGCCCTACTTCACCGTCACCATGGTCAGCAAGAACATTGTTTGCCGTACCCAGGAAGTGAAACCCTTCGGAAACACTAAAATGGGTCGGACGATGACTGTTTTTGATGTGGGTTTTGTTGTTTTTTAAAACTGTCTCATACGGTGAACGAACGCTTCAGGGCTACTGGCGAAAGCTCCACCTCGTCGTCATCCATTCCCACTTGGAATCAATGCGCGAACACGCTGCTACCCGGAAGGCTCAATTCAACGAATGCATGAAGACCCTGGAGAAGAACATCGGCTCCAACACGCTCGTCCTATTCGCCGGTGATCTCAACATCCGTGACACCGAAGTCGGCACCCTCAGCCCTGCCGTCAAAGACGCGTGGATCGCCGCTGGCAGTGACATCAAGACGAAGTACACCTGGGATTGCAAGTTGAACCACAACAAAGGCATATCTCCGAATGTCCGATGCCGTTTTGATCGTCTTTACTACGCCGGTGTCTACAAGAAAGTCGAATTCCGTCTCGTTGGAACCAGCCAAATCAATCGAATCTTCTGCCATCCCAGTGACCATTTTGGTATTGTCTGTAAGTTCACTGAACCAATTGACAAGTAGAAGTTTGCTGCTTTTTTAACTGTAAGGGGCATAATTTTATAGAAGTTCATTTCCATTTTTGCTTTACTTTTAATCTTTTCGGGTGATACCCTTTCCGATGTTTACCGTTTTCCGTGTGATGTTATATCATAAACTGTGGCTTAGAGAGCAGACATCTATAATTAGATAACCAAGCACAAATAGTTCATTTTATTAAAGTTGGAAATGCCAATCGCCTCAAGCCAAATCAGAACTGTGTCAAAGAATGCCGCTCAAAATGTACCCTGGTCTCGAAAAAATGCGGAATAAAATCAAAAATGTCACAACACAAGGGAGGTCAACTTCACTAAAATGGCAGAAGCCACATACCGCAAAGAAAATCATGATCGATTCGAGCGTGATTCGAATTAATAGCATTTTATTGTGGTGAAACTCTACACAAACTGCCAGAATTTTGATATAAAAATAAGACTATTGAAGTAAATTTATTATGTCAGTATGAAATTGGCAATGATTGCATTATTTGTAAGTTTTGGCCTGTTTTGTGGCGTTTTGGCTGATGTTGGAAGTCTTGGAAATGGTAAAACTGTAGAACAGGCTAACCAGAGATCAATGTTTGCTGGTGTTAATGGATGGAACAACTATCCCCAGCCGTCGAATGGCATTGTTGGTGGCGGTATTTGGAGCTTACCGGGTCCGGTTTATGGCAATGGGGGTGCTAATGTGCCAAATGCGCCGTACAAAACTGGAGGTAACGGGTTTGGTGGCCAGTATGGAGTGAATTACGGTAATGGAGGTGGCGTCTGGCCAGCACCACCGAATGGAAACAGTCAGGTCGGTGGCAATGGACAGCCTCAAACGTCTTACGGTAATGGAGGAAACTGGAACGGACTCAGCGATGGCAACATGGGAGGTCCGAATTCACTCTACGATTTGGGCAGTAGACAACCCATCGGAGCCGGTGGCAATCAGATACAATTTGCTCCTGGGACATCACAGGGACAGGCTGGTCAAGGAAACTGGCCTCAAGTTCAATCTCAGTCCAATACCGGTGGTCAGCCATGGCCAAACAACGGAATTCAGTCACAGCCGAGTTATCGTGAGCAATGGATTTCGATTATGTAAAAACTGTAGTTATTAAATTTTCAGCATATTGGATATATGGCGTCAATCAAGGTCCTGTAAAAGCACCATTGCTGCCAAGAACGAAACCAACCCCAAAAGCATCGATTGGATCGACGACTCAAGCGACTGCACTTTCGGAAACTGCAACACCGCTAGCCAACCAGAAAAGTGATTTAGAAGTGACGAAAAGCACAGTGTCACCAACGGCATCAAAAACTACTCCAAGCACCGTTTCACCCATAAAGTCAAACGATGTGGATAAAGGGCATGGAGACACCGCCGAGTCATCCAGAGGCGACAACGGGCATAGTGGATCCTCTAGTGGTGAACCCAATAACAAGTTGAATGGGACCACTGATGATCCTTCAAAAACTGAAAAGTCTTCTTCCGATATTAATGATCATGGGGATAGTTCTTCTAAAACTGGAATCAGCAACGCTGAACCTAACGGTCATACAAATTCGGATAACTCAAGCGATTCTAGCCAAGATGGCCATGGAACTGATGGCAGCGATACGGGCAGTAACCCAAATTCTGGATATGTTGATGGATCAACTGGCATCTCGGACAATGGTTGGTAATGCAAAAAACTGAGAACTTGTTTGTGCTATAATGCATAGTTGTTACAGCTGAATCCGGTGACTCTTCTGGCGTCAAAGATAACTCTGACCATAAGCACGTTAACGGTACTTCTAACGATGGTCATGGAAGCAGCCATGAATCGCATGAAAACAATCGTGATCACAGCCACCACAGTCATGATTGCCACAAACATAAACATGGAAGCCATGAAGACGATGACCACAGCGATTCACACAGCAACGCTTCTTCTAACAATGGTCATGGTTGGGAGGATTCCGAGACTAAGACTTCAGACAACGTCGATTCCAACAACGGTAAAAACACTTCTGGGAATGAAACCGAAGGAAAATTTACAATTCACAAACCGGGAAATGGCGACCATGGGTTTGGAGTGTACAAGCGTCTATGATTGAAGATAAATAAAAAATAAAACTGGACATGACAAAGGTCAAGCAAAAAGAAAAAAATTCCGCTCAGCAGCCAAATAAGAATCTTCTGCGCCGTTCCGTAGAACATTGCTCATACTCGTCATCGTTTGTCCTCAGGGCGGAATCGAACCAAGGGTGTGCGCGTGAAACGCGAGCGCGCTAAACCCCTCGACCATGTACGCAAGGACGGAAGGTGCTTAGAATTGGCTAGGGTTCTTGGTTGTGCGAATAAAAATAAAATCGCGGTCTTTTTTGCACTCATGTCCGTTCCTTTCGCTTCCTTGGCGCCGAATTTGGCTCAGCACTGTGGCCATGTTCCAACCGACTTTGAGATTGTTGTTGGTTCCAATCGATTGCTGGTAAGCCATATCGCACATTCTTATCAACTTTCATAAAGATCTTCGTTTCAGGTCCACAAAAGCCTCCTTTCCCTGATGTCCCCAGTCTTCCCAGCCATGTTGTCCCCCAATCCGGCTGGGGTACCTTTCAAAGTCGACATCAAGGGCTTTGATTTTGAAACCGTCAAAGCCACTATCGAATTTTGCTATGGCCGAAAAATGGAAGCACCGACCGTCGAAGCTGTTGTTGCTATGCTTCGCTTTGCGTACCACTACGATATCAAATCTGTTAATGTTGGTTAATGGTAACAATTTCCGTCTTTTCACAGTTCAATTTACAGGTCCAACTCGAGAAAATGGTCCGCCTCGGTTTGTCGATCGAGACCTTCTATATACAATCGTGCGTTACGCCTATCATTGTTCCAAGGATGACTTGTTCGATGATTGCTGCGACTTCTTTGAGAACAACCAGCGCGATATCGTCGCTACAGACACTTTCAAAACGCTTTCTCTTTCACTTGTGACACGTTTGGTGAAATGGACCTTCGGACTCAAAACTCAGTTTGACGTTCTTCGCCATGCTCGTGCAAATGGAATTGACTTCATTTTGGTTGGTTTTTTTTCTATTTGAAGTTTAGATTTCGTGTTTTCGTTTTTCAGGAGCCATTGGAACAGCCAGTCATCGAAGCCGTGTCTCTGGATACCTTCTGTGACACCGTCAAATATGCTTGGAGCTGCTCGCGAGACGATCTGAAAACGACATGTGCCAAGTTCTTCAACGACAACCACACAGAAATCAATAAGATGAAAGCCTTCATTAACCTGCCTCCAGCTACCACCCATGGCGTATTGAAATTGGGATATGAACTGTTGTAGGTTGTTATGAAAATGCCTGATGGTCTCTTTGTTTTATCGTTGTTGTGTTTTTTAGCTTTCGTTATTTATCCGTGACATAAATGTTTTTCGAAACAAGTTCTTTTATAAACCTGATCACTGTTGGACGCATTGAAAGTTTGTTAAGAACTTTTTTTCCACCTTGAAAGAGTAGGGGATTGTTACAAACACAATGATATCGGCGTTTTTGAATCCTCGGAGTGCCAGCATTGAAATGTCACATTGGTTCTCGGTCTTACTGAAAAATTAATTTTATATTTGTCAGGATTATTAAACCATCTATCTCACAACTTTGTTATAAAGACTTCTAACACCATTAAAGATCTGTAATAATGCACTATCAGTTTTCACCCACATTGCACAATTATTTGAAAACATTTAAGTCGGTGTAAGAATTTAATTAATCGAAACAATCATGTTTCTCTAGAAGCCCAACAGTAAACATCTCTGTTGTTTGTGATGAATAAGTGGGAATATACTTGTCTGGACTGATCCATGCTCGGAAAAGCTTTGTACAGTTTGACAAGCGAAGCTGGATTAACTAAAAATAGATGTAAATGAGGCGAAAGTTAGGCGCGAATATTAGACACCGAAAAGCGCATGTTAGCAATGCAGCCTATGATTTTTAAAGTTCTTGTACCGACCAGATGATGTTTTGGAAGTCACTTGCCAAGTGCAAAACGCAGGGGGTGGCGGCGAACGAAGTTCAAAGTTGCATGCCAAAACCCGTCACAGCACTGTATGCAAACTGTGATTAAACCATCACAGCCATGTGACGGTTTACACTGAATCACAGCGCGCTGTAACCATAACATCACAGCACTGTTATGATTTGTGCCCCGCCATAGTGACTGTGACGAAACAATCACATTGCTGTGACTGTTTTTGATGAATCACAGCTAGATGTAACAAATCAATCACAGCGTTTTTCGAATTACATCGGTTTTCGTCACACTTTTTTCTCAGTGTATACTGTGCTAGATAGACCAGTTCGGATCATTACTCGTATTGACTGTTTTTCCATGGCGCCGAAAGACTTTACAACGCGGGTGCGCGGACGCCGTGACGTGGTTGTGCTTGAAAACAGCTTTATATAAAAACATTCTCTGTACGCGTGCTTGCAGTTTGCTGCTACCATGGACCGTTTACAAAACGCCGATAAGATGCCATTGGCATCACTACCGTATAACTTTAAATGGCGGCTTTTCACTCTCGCTCCTGTCGGAATAGTTAGAGATTTAGCTAAAGTTTTTCCTGAAGTCAAAAAGATCCGTACTTTTCGACCCAAAGCGTATGACCAAGTTTTTATTACTGACAATGAAGATGTTTACAAATGGGCTTCTAAAGAAACCTTTTTGACTGTCGTATTTAAATTTTTCTATCAATACGCATTCGGCAAATATGTATTCGATGGAGAAAGCAACGTCAACCCAGTATGGCAGACTGTTCTACGCGTTGATGATATTGTAAGCAAAAAACGGCATATTCATGTTGAAGACACTCTAATCTTACATTGTGATTCGATTGATGCTTACAAAAAGGTGATTCGATATATCAGCGGCCCCTATACCCGACTTGTTCTACACGGAAACATCAATGCTACTCAAATTAGAAAGATAACGCATCCTGGGGTGAAGAAAGTTCGTATAAATGCTGCCATTGAGATACCAACTGGACAACACACTAAATTGGCCAACTTTGTGGCGAAACATGTTTGTAGCGACGATTCTAGGTATGTCATTTGTAACCTAATTCAAAGTGTCGACAAATAAACTTTAGCTTTACAATTTGCCGCTATCAAGACATTAGACCACAGCAAACCATTGCTTGCAAAAGTTATAAACGTGTTTTGATATGGGACGATGACTATATATCTATTGTTAAAAGCTATCATTATTTATGGTATCGCTTTATTGCTTGGCCACTGTATTTTGTTATTTTTTTTCTAATGCTAGGATACATATCATTCGTTTCTAAAACTGAAAGTTCGCTTGCTACACTAACAGCTTTTTTAGTTTTTTATGCAATATTTTTTTTAGGACGTTATATTTTGTGTTGGCAGTGTGGCATGAATAGAATGGATGTAAAAGTTGTGCGGAAGTTTGATTTGAATGCTCTATTTTGGTGGCTGTGGTGTGTCATTGACAGTATGTTGCTAAACGTTTACAGACTTTTGATCAAGGCAAAGTAAAAAAATGTTTTGTTTTGTAAAACTATATTGTTTTTATATCTTTACCCAGATTTTAAATAATAATTTATACTAGATTGTTTAAGACGGAGTCCAGGAGAAAATTTTGACCCTCACCTAGTCGTATGACACTCATTTTTCTTTTATTTCAAAAATCGATAGGGCTATGTGAGCAACTGCTAAAACCAAAATATCGCGGTCTGAAACCGCTTCTGGGCGGAGCTACGATTTTTTGAAAATTTGGCCCCAAAATCGATAAAATTAACATAACTCGTTGCGTTTTTCTTATAGAAGTCTGAAACTGCGGTTCCAGCGTCAACTTTTGATGCTGAATCCAATGGTGCTATCGAAATTTCGTTATCAGTAACCCTTATCACAGATAATAATTTTTTGAAAAATCAACTTTTTCAGTTTGGCCGCGGGCGCTGTTTTATTGTAAAAAATCAATCTCCTATTAATGCCAAACAATAAAAAATTTTTGTACTGCAAAATACCGTGGCCGTTTGTGCGGATTCTGGCCTGCCAAAGTATGATTGGTACACGTTTATTTTTGATCATAAAAATAGTAAAAAACTGGTAAGAGGTTTATACCTTAAGTGAAAGCCGCATTTAAATGCAATGAAAACGAATTTCAACTGTTTAGTTTTGCTTCTTTGCAGATTTGGCTTTTTTCGGCGTAGCTGGCTTGACTCCACCACCGAAAACCAACTGAATCGGCAATTTGACCAGAAAGATGAGTGCTCGGAGAGTGAATTTGACAAAGTAGAAGACCGCGTATGAGAAAACAATGACAACACTGAGCAAGAAGGCGATAACATCGATGAGGAAGTATTGGATGATGTTCAAATCATCGGCGCCACTACGGGCATGAGGCACTTCGCCGTGTCGGACGATGAATTCGACCCAGAAGGCGGAATGGTTCAACTCTGTGTAGGGCACATCGATGACCATGTCCTGGAAGAGGAGCATCTCATCCTTGAAGTGCCGGATGTAGATACGGTGGATCGCGGAGATCCATTCCTGCTTCGTGGGGGACTTCTTATCCAACATGAAACCCGAATGACGAGCCGTCACACGGAGGAGGTTGTCATAGCCCCAGGATGTTAGTGGCCAGCCGATGACAGGGATGCCGTGATAGACGGATTCGATGACACTGTTGAGGCCGCCGGTGGATATGTGGCCACGGCATTTGGGATGGCCCAATAAGTCCTGCTGAGGTAGCCAGGATGCGATGTGAATATTTTTAGGTAAGTTGGCAATGGGTTCGCCATCGTACTGCCAGATGAATTTAATATCCGGAAGAGAATAAAAGGCTTCAAGAATGGCGAGTTTCGTGGCACGAGGGGCGTATTTCCATTGGAAGGTGAAGCCAGTGGACAGGAGGATGAAGCCCTTTTCGTCTGAGGCGGAGTCGACAAACTTTTTGAGGACCTAGAAATATTGTTTTAAAACTGATTCGGAAATGGTAAGTGACATACCGCTGGCAATGCCTTAGCCTTTTTGCAATGAAGACCTCCAACAAAGTTGACTCTCGGCATATATGGCCGCGCGAAATCATAAATCGGCGGATGATTCACGAAATTGATGGATGCATTACGTTCCATATC
Organism: Panagrellus redivivus; assembly: GCA_000341325.1. Taxonomy (NCBI): domain Eukaryota; kingdom Metazoa; phylum Nematoda; class Chromadorea; order Rhabditida; family Panagrolaimidae; genus Panagrellus; species Panagrellus redivivus. Next base: position 54,854 of record KB455554.1, on the reverse strand, counting down.
GAAAGCTGATGTCTTTAAAGTTGGATAATACTTGGCAGACAGCTTATCAATACGGTTAAGGATCAGATGTTGGTGGATGTACAACTCTTTGAGGTAGGAAAGGAAGTTGTGGCCGCGCTGGAGGAAGGACAGCTCATCGGTGTAGCTAAAATATTCTAGTAAATCGAAAACTGTTCGAAGATGTTTAGATGACCAACTAACCCCGTTCCTGCAACCGGGATATAACTCGGCGGACTCGGGCTCTGATTCGCCCAGGCCGATTCGGTCCGAAGCCCGGTCATTGACCAATAGATGAAAACACTCTTCTGTAGACCAGTATGCAGCAGCCCGCACGGATTGTACAGATCATCGACGACTACGGCATCGAACTTTTTAGCTACGATACTGTCGAACGACTTTTTGGAGTTTGCCAAAAGTTGATCGCACAATTCAATGGAAGCCAGCCACCCATCGCTTTTGTGCGCTTTGTCGTTTTCGGAATCTGTCCAAACATCGCTGTGGATAGAATGATTCCGATGGAGGTAAACATCGTTGATTAACTGACTTTTGGTGGATACTTTTACGTAGACTTCTTTGACGCCAGTTGGGAGGGGAATGTCGGGCTGGAATGGGATTTGGATATATAAAAACTGTGCGTTTAATAATGTTACCTTTTTCAAGCCATATTCAAACCAAGTAACAGTATGCCCGCGTTTGATAAGTTCTTCTGCCAGATGTCTCATCGTGAATCGATGAACTGGAAACAAACCCGACGGCGAAATAAGGACTTCTGCCGCATTGCAGATGGCAATTGTGGTTGCCAGGAGGGTTAATAACCGCATCCTGGGGTCGGTTTACTAAAAGCAGAATAAAATTATATCAAATTCGGATACTAGTTACAATATTTCACGAAAACTGCAATGACCAGTATATGCTACAAAGAAATCTCAACCCAAACAAAACCCAATTTTCGACCGCCACAAGTCTACAAAATGAACACCTTCCACATAAGGGTAGATAAGTGCGGTCTCTTCCGTGACCTCGACAACCTGTATGTATCGACTACTTTGCTGCTGAATGCAAGAATAAAAGCAAGACGCATGTGACGACCTTCGAACTGGCTATAGAGGTCCTAACCCTACGCTCCTAACGACCATGCGCATTGCATCGATTGTAAATTGTTGCTTTTGGTCGAGAACTTTGTGATTCTTGCAACTTGACGTCGTCAAGTTTGCTGTGAAGCGATGAAACGATTTCTCTTGGGTTTATGTTAGACAGGTACAAAATCGAATGATAACACAGATAGTTGTACTTTGTAGCTACCGCCTATTCGTAGTTATCTTGCATAGACATAGTTGTTGTGGTTCGCTGGCGGGCCATTTCGTTGGTCGTTTAGAAGCCTGGGGCGAGGCTGCTGTCTGCCGCACGGAGGCAATCTATACGGAAGTGAGTGCACGGCAGCTGCGGGCCGTTTCTAATGGCTAGCCATTGCGCAAGGGGTCGGTGAAGTGGATTTTATAGTTTGTTGGCTACATTTTTCACTTTACACCGCCATTTATTTTCGATGTATTGAAGCAGTTATGCAACTTTAACAATGTTAAGTACATATGACTAACACTGTTTAAATTAAACGTTAAACTGGAGCGCCTGCAGGATTGTCAAAAGAAATAGAGTAGTAAAACTTTATCAGTTGACACTTATCAAAACACCAATGACACTGTACTTCTGACTATAAAAGTGCAAAGTTACAAAAAAACTGAATGATTATGACGGAAAAAGCTGAAAGTTCGGTTTTAAAAAACTCGTTGTACAATAAGAACTGGTGTCATTTTTTAAACAAAAAACTGCTATGTCTGTTTCTCGGATCATTCACAAGCAAGTTTTCCATGGAAGCTCGACATGGCAATCCCGAAAGCTTGCAACGGTGATAACGGATACCGAAAGTCAAGCGTGAAAGATGCTTCTGTCGTGCGTCCAAATTGGAGCACGATATAGTCTTCTGTAACCGTCCACACATCAGAAAGGCCATTATGAGTGTTCATTGTTCAATCCCATTAAAAAACCCACCGTTGCCAGGGTGAATAATTTGAAAGTTCTTAACCGACGCCTGGGTGACGCGGCCACGGAAGTTCAACACGTACGATTGGGTGTCTTCGCTCCAGACGGGGGTTTTGTTGACGAGGGTGATGAGTTCGTCAGTTTTGCCGGCCTTGAAGCGCTCGATCAGGGAGTCTTTTTCCTGGAGAGGGGTTTTTATTGATAAACTGTGCGTCAATAGAGCTTAACTTACAGATACAGGTCGAATATCACGTCGAACACCGTTACTCATGCCGGGAATGACGATTGTCATCTTTCGTGGGCCTTTGAATCCGAAGACATTGGCTTCCTGGAATCTTTTGGTTTTAAACTGTGCATACTTATTTCAAGACGGACTAACATAAATGCACGCCGTCATCTCTCTCCGCAAATCCTGAGACATTAGCTTCGACTTTTTCGGATTCACACCATTATCGTACACCGTGAATTCCGTCCCCAGTGCATTCGATCGAACTTTGCCGATGAAACTACCACTTTCTCGAGTCATCTCAGTGGCATCGCAGGAGATTAGGTAGCTTCCAGTGACACACTTTTTACGGCGTCGAGCGGCGAGCAGGAAGATCTTTGCGTTGTTACGGTGCTCCCAATGGAGGTAATAAGCCGGGTACCACCCTTTTTCGACACCTTTTTTGTCTCGGGTCACGATGCAGCGGAGCATATGGTTCTTGCCAACGGGTTCTGGAAAGGGTTTGAGGGTTATAAAAACTGGGGGTGTCGCGTTTGCAATGATAATGATACCATTAACAAAGTTTTTGATGTTCTCAACAGCCTTGGCCACATCCAAAACTTCGCAATCTTCCATGACAGCTTCTTCTAGACGCTGTTCCGCGTGCCATGGTTGAACCGAGACATTGGATTCATCATTGTTTTGATCCGTGTCGACTCGGCCAGGGGTCGTGGGGGCGATGTCCTCATCGGAGGAGGAGTTTGATATTATGTGTTTGACGGGGATTGGTCTGGAAAGTTTTTGGGGTAAAACTGGAGATTTGTGTTACGAGTAAGCTCCAAAAACCCACTCAGCCGGCATCGATGCCTTATCAACGACCCCATACGACGTCGAATGACTCGCCGGTGAAAACGGATCCCCAAACGGCTGCGAAACGTAGTCATGAGCCGAATGGGTGAACGAATACGACGACGATGGCACCATTCCGGTCATGCCAGCACCCTGAATTGGCGGGGCACTGTGATTGGTGGTGCGCATGAGGCCGGCTGATTGCATACGGCGGGCGCGTTGCTTTTCCTCCAACATGACACGCTGAAAACTGGCTATTATGGTCTTCCGTTCCTAAAAGGACAATAACAAACTTGACGTTTGAGGTTTTCCTCGACCCAGGCTCGGTTCGACTCCATAGCGATCACCCTTCACAGATCCGACACCGTAATCAAGCACAAATCGGTCAAAGTTTCAAAGTTCAAACCGAAAACTCATCAATTCCGCCGTATTGACGCAGACATACGAAATTTAGAATACCACTCAAGGCGTCAGTCAGACTTGAGGACTGCCTCCGGCGAGGAAGCCTTTAGCCGTAGCCGCGTGCTTTGGCAGTATGTTGCCAGGGGCAACTTCTCCAAAAACGACGCATAGACCGAGAAAGCTGCAATAATGGCAGGGCTGGCTGTCAAAGGGGGCGTCTATGAAGGTCGGTGTTAGCATGAGCTAGCCTAAAATTACCTCTGACGTGACACTTTGCTTTATGGCATCAACATTTGGTTTTTGCATGTAAACTGGTACCATGAGGGCAATTAACTTTAACATACACACCTGTAAATACTTTTCTACAAACTGCGAATGCGTTTCAATTCGAATTTTGAAAACTGGGGGATATGGTGCGATCTCACTGTCGAACTTTGACAAAATTCAAATTATTGTCAGAACATTGTGCCACCTTTTTGAATTCTACTGTACTTATTAAATAGTTTATTTTACCCATAATAATAAACTTTCAACAACAAAAAACATGCTTATTAACAACAACGATCAACGTAACAAACACAAAAACGTGAAAAAGAATCACATTTTCTTTCGCTTATACCGCTGATTAGCACCGCCCAACTTCGAAGGTGTCTCCTGATCGCGAACTTTGTGAAAGCCCATCGAATGCAGATGCCGCCCGATAGTGCAGCGATGGCATTTGAACTTCTTCTGCAACTTGCTCGTGGTGACGTCGGGATGCTTCTCGAGTTCACGGCGCAATTTACCGTCGTCGACAACCGATGGCCTGCCATTTCTCGGATGATCTTCGAGGCTGGTTTCACCGTTTTGGAAGCGCTTGTACCAGTTACGGACAGTCCGGTCAGAAACGACGTCTTCTCCAAAAAATGCGTTGATCCGGTCGGCAGCAACTCGGGAACTGGCCTTCTGTCGGTATTGAGCGAGGATGAGGGAACGGATAGGTTGACGATTCATGTTGAAGTAGTAAAAGTTGACGTATGCGCGGGAGCGAGCTTATATAGGGGCTGGGGAGAAGTTTCGAGAAGATTCGGCAAGGTGCACGGCATTTCGAAACATTTTGAAAACTGAAGGAAAGTGGTTTTAATGGTTTTCACACATTTTCAAAAGGTGTGATCTTCGCAGGTGCGGGGAGTGCACGGAGGAGTTTTTGGACGAGTGAACTCGATTGGGGAAGAGATGTTCTAGAAAACTACGGCGAACCGAAGAGAAAGGGCATGCTGAGTGCGTACGTTTTATCGTCAATGCGGAGCCAGCAACGTCCATTGCGCACGGAAAACTGCTAACTGGTCGCCCAAGAAGAGTTTTGGAACGAAAAAAAGGCGCTTTCGTCGCTGCTTTCTTCATTTCGGTTTTGCGCTTCTTTCGAGTTTGCCGTTGCTTTCCACTTTCTACCTCATTTTCACGATTCCCTTTGGCCCTTTTTCGTCTCTTTGTGTTCTAATAGTAAAAACTGCTGTCGTTCTTTGTTATCGTCCGATTTCTGGACCAAATTTATATATAAACTTCACCATTTTCAGATCCAACAAAAACAGCCATGGCCGACGACGAGAATGAGTGCTACCGCCTCTGGCGTATTCGCAAGACTGTCATGCAGGTTTGTTGTTCATAAAACTGTAATTTCATATTATATATATCTGTAATTGCAGATGTGCCACGACCGAAAGTACCTCGTCACCCAAGAAGAACTCGATCTCGACCTGGAAGGCTTCAAAATGCAGTTCGGCGACAAGCCCAGTGAACGCCGACCCGCACGAAGCGATCTCATCCTACTCGCAGCTCACACCGAGGATCCCAGCGATCAGTTGCTTGTTTTCTTCCCCGATGAACCCAAAATCGGCATCAAAACGATTAAAACCATCTGCACCCAAATGCAGGACCAGAAGATAACCCGTGCCATAGTCGTGGTACAGGTCGGAATGACGCCGTCCGCGAAGCAGGCCATCCAGGACATGGCTCCGAAGTACACGATTGAACAGTTCCTCGAAGCAGAGCTCATGGTCAACATTACCGAGCATGAACTTGTTCCGCAGCACATTGTCATGACGGATACCGAGAAGAAGGAGTTGCTGCAGAGATAGTGGGTTTTTATATATACTTTTTATGTAAACTGTATAAAGTATCTTGCGTTCAGTAAGCTCAAAGACAGCCAACTCCCACGAATCCAAGTCAACGACCCCGTCGCCCGCTATTATGGACTTCGCCGCGGCCAGGTCGTCAAGATTGTCCGGCCATCGGAAACTGCCGGTCGCTACATCACTTATCGGCATGTTGTCTAACTTTTTGTCTTTTTACTGATTTCAAGCCGCTTGGCTTCGTGTTTTCCAATTGTGTTCCGTTTGTTTGTTGATTTTTTCCTTTTTTAATGGGGTTTCTTTCTTCTTTCGTAATTTGAATAAACTGCTCTCGTCAAACCGATGTATTTCTGAGGTCCTTGTTAGGCAAACGATGTCTTCCAAACCGCGCAGCCCGGCATCTCCGGCGAATCGTGATTCGAAATCGTCGCCAGTCTCGAAGAAGCCCAAAGTCGCTGTCAATGTAGCCTACTATAAGCGGCGATTGGATAATGTATGTTAAACTGGCCATGTTGTTAATTTGGTGTGTCAATTCCAGGAACTCCGCTACATCAAATCCCATCACAAAGACAAGATCCTCTACAAAGTCCTCTCGGTCGAAGCAGAAGGCCGTCGATGGACCGTCCTCTTCCTCCCTGACAAGCCGCCCTTCAATGCTGGGGCCTATCGGCTTCTCGTCGACTTCCCGGCGGAGTACCCCTTCCGAGCACCAAGTGTGATGTTTGTGACGCGGTTACATCATCCCAATGTTGGGGAAAAGGGCAATGTAAGCTTTTTCGTGCTTTATATGATCAAAACTCGGAATGGCTGTAGGTAGAACTACCGATTCTGATCGCCGAAGCCTGGAAACCGACGATCCGTGTCGTGCACGTCTTCGATGCTATCGCAAGCTTGCTCAACTATCCCCAAGTCGCGACTGCCATCCGGAAGGACATTGCCGAGCAGATGGTCAAAAACAAGGCGGACTTCTTTAAAGAGGCTACTGCGGTGGCAAAGAATCACTCGGAGGTGCGTACATAAGTGTTGTAAACTGGCGAAAATATCCGCATGGCTTGTTTCAAACTTTATTTAATCAAACTTAGTACATGGTATCAAAATCACTACTGTGTTGTCAATTCGTAGGTTTTGATGTCTTGCGGGTTTAGCGTCACTGTTGTGGAGGCTGAAATGAGATTCATGTAAACTGCGATAACGGTCGGACGG
>KB455554.1:20398-48037 GCA_000341325.1 Panagrellus redivivus | reverse complement strand
TAGGAAGTTATGATGGAAAACGTTTGTCCCAGTTTGTCAACGTATTTCTGCCGCACCCTGTAATAAAAATAGTGATACTTTACAGAAAAAGGGAATGTTGTCGACAAAAGAAAGAGACTAAAACTGACTTAATTCGATGTAAGTGGCAGATAAGCCAACGAGAAGTTATGTACATCCAGTAGCCTTTTAAAATTTTCGTAACATAAATATTTTAAAGTAATGTAGTGCTTAAAACAGTGTGGTTACCGTTATTATGTAGGCAATACTGAAATGGAAAGAAAAGTCGTAATAGAAAATAGCTTAAACTGGGCTAAATCGGCTTTGATGACTAAAAGAGCAACGAAAGTGTGTACATCCTGCTGGCCAATTTAATTTTCTATATGAAATCAGAATAAAGTAATGCTTAAAATTGTGAAAGTGTGAAGTTAACGTGCTAGATAAATCTATGGCATAGTCATACCAGCCGTGTGCGGAACTTGGAAAATGTGATGAGAGGTAACAGTTAGAATAGAAAGGTTTTAATTAAAAAAAACGAAAAAAAGATTTGTGATGATAGACAGAGGACGTCTAACAATAATGAATGTTGACGCTTCCATAATACATTTCGGCGCCAGTGTAACTGATTTTCATGCCATCGTTGTTCTTGGATGACACCATGAAGTCTCCATACGGGAAGTTGTCCATGATGTCGTATGATTTTGGAGGCTTCGGCATGATGAGGTGAAGTTTGAACACCGTGTCTTGGCGCTGAATTTGCCAATTTGTTATATATTATATATGAATTTTGTAACACTTACTTCGAAGAACTGCGTGAATTCATCCCACTCAAAACTGAAGACTTCCTTGAATGTCCCAAAAACACAGAACTGATTCATTTCACGCTTATCCATATCAAGCATTTCCCGCACCCATCCTGGGCTGACCCGTATCTTGAAGGTACTATCGACGATGGACGGAAACTGCTCCAAGAAGACCTGGATGTTGATGTCGATGTTGACAGCGCAGTCAACGTCGACAATCTTACTCACTTGGCGGAAGTCGTCTTTTGCCATTTTACTGAGGAAAAGTTTGTCAACGCGACATCGTCGTAGGGTGACAGTGCTTTCATTGAGGTAAATGTGGTTAAAAAGAGGTTTGTCAAAATCCTCGGTTCGCAAGTCAACAAGCTCCAAATGGGCACCATCAAGGTGAATTACATGTTCACCTCTCGGTGTCGAACGGTATTGCACAGTATTGCAAAGATATTTCGCTCGAACTGCGTTATGTCGGGAATAGATTTCCATCGTATCTGCGTGATGTACTGTCATGGGACGGTTCGGAAGGTACTGCGGAGCATGCTGACCACAAGCAACTTTCAAACGATAGTATTCGATGGGGGACGTAAGGTTTTTCAGCATAGGCCCGAAAGGATACTTCAACAACGGGAGCCGCAGATCTTCTTCCGACATCTTGATTGCAATACGGTTTTCCCAAGCCTAAAACTGTTTTAAATGAACGCTGAATACTGTCACCAATAAGGATAAGACAAGTAACGTTAAAAGTAAACTGAATTTTGAATGTTACATATATAAAAATAGGTTAGACATAATAGTCAATCCATTAAGTCGTGCTTTTCATGCGTGCATCGAGAACGCGAAGAAGGTTTATGGCAGTTCGCACGCAACACCAAACAGTAGCTAGTTCGAAACATGGAGCACGCCGGGTTGCGTTGAGCTATCCCATATTTAATGGCATTGTGGATTTCTCGAATCCATAACGGCAGAAGGAAAGACTGGGAAAGAAAAAGTACAAATATATTGTGGAAAAACGCATCAAGCGTCGTGACACTCCGTACAAAATATGCCACACTGACGTCCTCTGTCCAAAGGTACTTTACAACACGTACTTTGTACTTTACGATATCTCTATTGCCATGGTAACGAATAACCCAAACCTTCATTGACGGAAAACAATTTCAAAACGCACTGTTAGCGGTTAGTACAACAATACAAAAAAACTGTTGTTGAAAACAAATGGAATTCAAAAAGATCAAACTGTAGAGAGAGTGTAAAAAAGTGAAAATCCCGTTAGATTGCGAAGATGCCGATGTATTTATCACCAAACAGGTTTAATCGGCTTGCGATTGGGAATGCCAGTTGTATATTCGGCGTACCGGTGACCGCTATCGAAGCCCTCGATGGTTAGTGGGATGCCGCAAACCGCTGGGCGATCAATGATGAATTTGTGGACGCTGTCGCGAAGTTCGAACATGGTCATCCGTGCGAGTTCCTTCTCCCAGACGGGGTTGATAGGGTTCTGGTGCTGAAAATGAGTTTATTCAATAACTGCTAAAACTGATAGACGAGAAAACATACCAATGGTTCAAGATTAGGGGCGTGAACTCGCCGCCCTTCAGCATCGTCTGTGCAACAGGTGCAGTTGTGGGTATGGAAACGAGCACGGCCTAACTGGACGTAGGCATGCTCGAGGGCTTGTGCTGCGGTCACTCGGCAAAGAGGATCGAATTTGAGCATTTTTTGGAGGAAGTCCACGGTGAATGGCATCATCTTTGGCGACAAACGGATGAGTGATTCGCTCTTATCTCGGCATTTCTTCAGTTTCTGGACGTGGGCGACGGCACCAAGACACGCACCGCTCATGGCCTGCTGTGTGGGGGTACCGAGAAGTTCGATGATTGCATCAAGCTGTTCGACAGGGCCACCGACATCAAACAGAATCTTGCCAGAGACAAGTTCGGCGAAGATACAGCCGACAGACCAGATGTCAACAGCAGAACTGTACCTTCGGGCTCCCATCAACAGCTCTGGGGCACGGTAATGCTGCGTGACGACTTCATGCGTCATATTCTCTTTATCCCGAGGGTCCCAAACACGAGCCAGTCCGAAATCACAGATTCGCAGCAGGCAGTTCTGGTTGACAAGTAGATTAGCTGGTTTGAGATCGCGATGGATGATGTTAGCTGAGTGGAGGTATTTCAATCCACGGAGGATCTGATAGGTGAAGAGTTTGTGGTGGTCATCGTGGAGTGGTTGTTTCGAGACAATGATGCGGTGGAGATCGCTTTCCATGAGCTCGGTGAGGATGTAACTAAAAGGTGGAAGTTAATCATCAGGCAGAGGGTTACTGTAGGCATACATCTCTTCAAAAAAGTCGCCGTTGGAAGGACGGAGGACATCCAGAAGGCCTAATACCTGTAAATAAAAACAATTTAAATCGATCAATCAATTGTGCTGGCAATGCTTACATTATCATTTCGGAATGAATCCAACATCCGAATCTCACGGAACACGCGTTTGCTTGAGGATAAATTTTGGAACACATTGGACATCTTCTTCAAAGCCACTTGACGGTTAGTTCGGGGATCAGTCACGGCCCTAAAAAGTACAGTGAATAAGCGTAAGTTCACATCAAACGTGCCAACTTACCAAACATAGCCAAAAGCCCCAATCCCGATTTGACGATCCGGTTCCTGCTTAGCCGGAGCAATGATCTGAGGGCCAGTGGTCGACCTGTTGGTTTCCATAGCACTGCTACTGCCGCTGCTGCTACCAGCAGCCTAAAATGAAACGCTTGTCACTTTTTAATGACACATTAGTGACATGCACGAAGAGGCACGCACGATCGATGTAATAAGTACCCTGGCGCCCCGGGAAGCACAATAGCGCAAGGTGAACCTCAAAAACAACTTACACTTGAAGAATCAACGGAGATACTAGCATGAAGTGGGTACACCGTGGCTTGTGGGATCCCAGAAGTTTGTCGTCGATTCATGCCATTTTGTTGGTCATCGCCGACTGCACCATGGTTCGAATGGTTGGGCATCACTGTGAGTCAGTTGAAACTGCGCTTGTGGGCAGGAAGGAGGAACAAGAACGACCAGATGTAGCGGCGATGATTGCAACTGTGGCAAGCGATGGGGTTAGGGTGACGCTGAAAGTGGCTTAAATGGTAGAGAAAGCAAAAGTGGAATCACATTTAAACGTCAAAATGATGAGAATGGTTAAATCCGTGACATGGACCTATAAATTTCAGGAGGGGGAAAAGTACATTAATGGAGGAACGAGTTTATTTAGTGGAAACTAAATGGGTGATAAAGCTTAACGCGTCTAGTATGTCATGATGTAAAGCTTACGGGGGCTACGACATCAAACATCGATAATATCAAGTGCTGCGCATGTTAGGTCACGACACCCTCGATCGACCGCGAGTGCAAAACGCGCTACCACCGTTCGGGCATTTTCGACGAAATTGGATTTGACTGGTCATTAGCCTCAAGGAATAAACTTTGAGCCGTAAAAAAGGTGAAGCAAGAAACAATCAATGCCAATTAAAGACAGCTAGAGACAATGGATCTGTCCTCGATGGCAATCCGTTGTTGTTATGCCTCGTCACAATGACCACGCAAGCGGACAGCCTCGGTCAGCAGGCGCCTTTTTGACGTACCTCACATTTTCCCCAGACAAAACGAGCCAAGAAAAAATTTGGCGGGGTCTGCGCAGCTGCCTATTCCGATGGATGTACACTCTCAAACTGCGCGAAAGGCACCCATCATGACAATAGCTGGTTGGAAGAAAACAGTAAATGACGATTTTCCAGGTTTATCTTGTTTATTTTGTAGAATTTGTTCAAATGTGCAAAAGTTGCTCTCCTTCTTGCTGAAACTTAGTAATTACATCTTTAAAACTAAAAAACTAGATCCACGTTAAGCATAGGGTATGCCTGGTTAACTAATTTGCCATTTCCTTCAGGCAACTGCCACCCGAGAAGTCAACTTATTACCATGGTATTGTGGCCTAATAATCCGTGTAGTATTTAACTAAGCTCCAACCGGATCATTTACATACTTTGTACTTAATGTCATTTTTCGAAAACTACAAAGAAAATAAAACGTTCAGTAAAAGTGGACCCGACAATGCGGGGAACTGAGGCCATTTCCTGTACACAGTCTTACAAAAACAGCCACAAAATGCACGTCCGGGTTCTAATTTTAAGCCGCAGTTGCACGTTTCAAATTGTACGCTACCAAAAGTTGTATAATAAATCATGTTTCATGCCTTTTCGTTTCTGCTAATCAAGCCCTTTGTAACGAGTTTTTGGTTATTGAACATTTTTTGGGATACGTTTGAAGTGTCCTGTGAAACGGTTGCATTTGTATCACGACAAACTTACCTATTGGAAATATGATTCAACTTAATTGGGCTTTCTGTGTTAATTCGAAACGTCTATATGGGCGGGATGTAGTGAGGTTCTGTTGGAACTTCATAGGGAACCCAAGTTTATAGTCGCTCATGAAGACTTAATAATGGTTGAATACGGCAATTATTGGAAAAGCAAAGGCAACAAATAGCTTGTAGGAGGTGCTATTATTAAAAGCTTTGAAAATACAGAAGAGGTGCAGTTCGAATTTCATCTAAAATACTTTTGAGCGCCTCTAGCGGTCGTTTGGTGAACGCGTAAGTTCACTGAAACTTCAACATGTCCTCCTTTTCGCTCAACGATTTCTCTCACGATGCAGTGTTTGTCATTGCAACAAGCCCATTTGGCATTATAATGAATCTATATTCACTGTATGTGTTTGGAAATATGGTTAAAAATCATTATATTACTAAAAAGTTGGAAGTATCAACGGCAGAAGTTTCTATAAACATGCTAGTTTATATAATCTTAGAAACTGCCTATGCTGCAAACAGTATTTGTTATTTTGTATACTTAATTCTTGATTCCTTAATTGGTCGTGGACACACTTATCACGCGTACTATTTGTGGAGTTTCGGCGCCGTATTGGCAGTCTTCATGGAATCTCTGCCGGTAGCCGTTACTTTTTTGAGTTGTGAACGATGTTTGGGGATTATTGCTCCATTTTACATGACGAAAGCACGCAGGAAAAATATAGGCTACGGCAGTTCGACCATTCTTTTTGTATTGGCAATATTACTAACTGTATTCCACGTAGTTCCGGCCTTTCCCTCTGATCCGATAACTGAGTGCAAAGGATTCGGATGTTTGGGTGTACCTTTGGGGCAATCATTCTATGCAATTGAACGATTGATAATCGGAGGAATTAACACTATATTGCTCATCCTTTTGGCTTTTTTTGTGAAAAAGAAATTAGTGACCCCAGGGATAGCTAAAAAGGTAAATCATATCCCACACTGGGCGCCTCGAGCACATGGCCTTGGTAGCGCAGTAGGCAGCGCGTCAGTCTCATAATCTGAAGGTCGTGAGTTCGAGCCTCACCCGGGGCAAACCCTTTTTACGTTTTTTTGTTAAAGCTAGCTAAATTGATGCAACTTTTTAGACAAACTTATTGGTTCTAAAAACCCTTGGAATCTTGCTAATCTTTGATTTTACACCACATTTGGTATGGTATGTTGCTTTCACGGTGAGTTGGTCAAACTTAACAATCTACTTTTTGAATGATAAGGTTTCAGTTTTTTGATATTAATCTGACAAAACCTTTTGGACCATTCTTCATCCTTGCTGCTTTAGACGCTTATCTTTGCTCAAAAGCGTTTCACCAAGCTGCCAACAGATATGAATCTGGTATAATTCAACCCATTACTATGCAAAACTTTAACTGACTGACTTCGTTTTGACTCATTGGATAAAAGTTCGTTTAGATTATACTTAATTTTAAGAATAATGTAAACAAGCCTTGTGCTAAGTAATAAACACATGTTTGGTTTACAATATTCACGGAAAACCGTATGAACCGACGTTCAGTCTAGACTCTTCCTTCGAATGGCTTGATCAAACATTAGCTTTCGAGACCACACCGACTCACAACAACTGATTGGCCTGTCCACCAAGCATCCTTTGTTTTATACTGTACGCTTGCAGGACAGGACGATTATCGAAGGAAGTTCAAACCGGCAATGACCAAAAAATATAAAAAAAAACAGAGTAAACAAGTGCTTCTCTTTACCGACAAACCGAGTTGAAAAACAAAACAAAAAGAATGACTGTCCTTTTGGCAACACAGGCGGACAGTGCCGTGCAATTGATAGCACCCAGACTGATCAGGAAGAAAAGAAAGTATGCAAATGAAAACAAGTGTTGCGCCCCTTTGCCGCCTTTCTCCGAACGGAAGTGAGCGATGTTTGCCGAATTAAAAAAATGATCGGAAATACGGATGAACAGGTGAGTGGTACGCGTTTCAATTAGAAAGAAGCGCCACTCATAAGCAGCCTGATCGACAATCGAGACAGTCCATGAACCTCTTTCGTTGACCGCGGGTGCGTTTTGCAACATCAGGCGGCGCGACAATCACTCTACACCGCCTTGATTTACGAATTTATTATCGGTTATTTGTCGGTGTGCGTGTTTTCGCAGACATCATCGTGCCTTTTTCGTTTATATCGCTGTAAATTTGACCATTTTTAGGTAGAACTATGTCGTCCAGCTCCGAGTTCAATAGTTCCGATTACGTTCATGATTCGGATTTTTCTTCCACTCCGACCGAAGCCCAGTCTCCGCTCTTCATGATCAAACATGCTATGAGCGCCTCTCCGAGCAACATTGAGAACATCATGGACGAGGATCCCAGCGATGCTACGGGCAACTTGGCCGACGTCAGCAGCAGCGATGAAGAGGTCCAGCACAAGGAAGATCCGAGCGATGCGCCTCCCCCCTTTTCCGGTAACGACGGCGCCGCTTCCGACATTTCCGATGAAGTTAGCCAGTTGGATCTCACCGACCTCGAGAAATATCCGGCCACCTTTAGCAGCTCCGATGAAATTGTCAAGCGATCTGATTACGTTGCGGCTGCCATGGCCAATTGTCGTAACAAAATGGAAAACTCGAGCTTGCCTGAGTCCGACTCCGAGGAGGAGATCGACAACCGCCCTGAACGTGAGAAGCTTCGAATCTTTCTCGCCCACTACAACCACGACGACAAACCGAAGAAGACCTGGAACGAGTTCGAAGCCGATTTCATCGTCAACAAGTCCAATGTTCGTAATTGGTTCAACGACGGGTGCGACACTGAGGAGTATAAGATCAAGAAGGGCCCTGGATTTGTTTTCTACTGTTAATTTGTTGTGTGTAACGGTATTAGTAGTTCTAGTAATGTTGTTGGTTGTATGGTGGTTTTTGAATAATGTTAACGACTAATTGATAAAAGTAACGTTAAAGATTCGCCTACTCTAGCTATTCAAAAACAAAAGTTTGACATAGCATCGTTGCTAAAAACTGACCCAGCTATCCCCAATCCTGTTGGCATGGTGAAACCGCCGCGGGCAGTGGGCCTCCCTCAACAATGGGAAAACGCCCTTTGGCAATTGTATGACCCGGATTCGTCTACCCATCGATACAATCCGTTGGTTGACATCGATTGCGCGAAATGTCCCGGTGACAGACACCGCCAAAAGCGTGTAAAGTTGTCCGGATGAATGACGATTATTGTGGTCGGGTCCGCGCGGTAAGAAGGAAACCTTGCTCGTAGCGGTGTGTACGTGTGACTCCCTCCATCCCGACGACGACCTCCATCCACACTCCTTCCTCGGAATTGGAAATCGTGGACCCGAGATTGCCGATCGACGCAAGCTTACATCACCATTGTCCTGAATAGAGAGGCAGACATTTACGGCGGTCGTCATTCCCGCAGATTGCCCTCGGCATTGTCCACATCCGTATTTCCCCACAGAGCAAAAGGGCCGTTCATGGTTATGATATGTAAACACAGTGCTGCTTCGACCCTGCTATTCACCATTCCCTCACTTGCTAGGCGCCCATTCTGGTTGCTTGACATCGTTGTGGCTTGAATTTTGCCTATACAGTGTCCCAATCTTATCATGTCGGCTATAGCTGGAGGCTATCCTATAGGGCGCATTGAAATTATCGGATGTTTCGCAGTATTCATCTACCATTGTCTGGCATCGATGTGGTTAGCTTCAAATAGTTCGCATAATTTGGACATTTGGCTTCACTCAAATATTGCACCCAGTGAATACGTAAATGGTGCAAAATACGATCAAAGTGATATTGAATGGTTCCTTCATAAAACAGTGTTGCTCAAACTGATAATTTTGTTTTCAATTCATTCAGGTTAGTTTGGTCGATTGAAGTGACCTTTGAATATTGTTTCGGTGTTAGAAAGACCGTTTTGTTAAACTGTCGGCGGCTCTGACTAAAACTATCAAAAAAAACTGAACACGAACACCCCTTTTTCAGTCGTTTTCCGTGCCTCGCATTATTTCTATGCGCTTGCCCAAAACCTCACCAGAATAGCTCTGATTGTGTTCTGGAGCGCTATAACCATCTACATCACAAGTATAGAATGCTTTTCAATTGTGATTATTCATGCTA
Source organism: Panagrellus redivivus (assembly GCA_000341325.1). Classification (NCBI taxonomy): domain Eukaryota; kingdom Metazoa; phylum Nematoda; class Chromadorea; order Rhabditida; family Panagrolaimidae; genus Panagrellus; species Panagrellus redivivus. Next base: position 38,731 of record KB455554.1, on the reverse strand, counting down.
CGGCTACTATCATAATTTCGACGTATCTTAGAAAGGAAATCTTGGCATGGATTAGCTGTATCTCCTTTGTGGTCTATGCCAGCAAATACATGTACTTCTCGCCTGAGATTGAAAACTTTTATGTTGAATATACTTTTTATCTTTATACAGCTATCCAGGTAAGTCAAAAACTGTCCTTATCAGGTAAACTAAGCGTGAATTGTGTTGCAGATTCTCAATGTTTGCATCTACCTGTGTCGAAACCCGACAACTGCGCTGGATCTCCCTCTCGTACTATCAGCCTATGAATACCTCCTTTACCCAATGTACTCCATGACTTTAATCGTATTATTCGATGATTTCAAAAAGCAAGTTGAACTTGTTCGGCAGCGTGCGCAAGAAGGCTCTGTTTGGCAGGGCGAGGTTAATCAAAAGTAAGCTTGAATGGGATTTACTTGAAAAATGGATAAAACTGAATGGTTTAGATTTTTAATTATCCGGGCGGCAAGACTATTCGCAACCTTTGTTCTTGTCGAAGTCTTTCTGCACATGATTCATGCAACTGCTATCATGATTTCGCCGTTTAGCGTGCTTGAAGGTCTGAATGGGTATGAAAGTAAGTCATTAAGCCATTCAGAATCTCTCTAATAAGTGATTTTAGTCGCATCGGTAGCCTACATGTCTGGCCAATTCTTCTACCTCAAATATGTGGTTATCTTTGGGATGCCCTCCTTCTTCGCCCTCGTTGATGGCATGAGTCCTCCTGGGCCTCCGGTCTGTATCTCTCGCGTGTCGAAGTACTCCCAAATGTGGCGATACTTTGACCGTGGGCTTTATGAATTCCTGAAGCGTCAGGTAAGATAACACTATCAAAACGCAATTCAAATTCTTTATTATAGGTGTACATTCCGGTGATGGGAGAAGCAAAGGGTATCAAACTGGAATTGCGCCGATTTGGAGCCATGGTTGGTGTGTTCGTCTTCGTATTGACATGGCATGGCTTTAAGTCCAACTATCTCATGTGGGTCTGTCTCAGCGCTTTTGAGATTATGATGGAACGGGCGGGAGCATTCATATCGAACACAAAGCCATGGAAAGACTTCGAGAGAGCTGTCGGCCCTGCTTGGGCCTTGCGCGTTACAGCAGTCGCGATGGACTTGACGATTGTCCCAGGCTTGCTCGGAGTGTTCTACTTCCTCGCACAGGTCGGGACGGGAGATGAGATCATGAAGCGTCTACTTATTGACGGCTTTGCTGGCCTTTACAATGGGGAAGCGGGGTAAGTACAGGGATGGGGAAAATGGGCAAACTGATCATTGAAACTGATTTAGATGGGGCACACCAGGCGGAGTTGTCATTCACATGTTGACCCTCGGCTACTTCTACAACCACTGTTGCCTCTACTTGGAACATGTCAATCACCCGCGATTGCAAAAAGTGAAGACAGAATAAACGTGTATCTTGGAAGTTGTTGTTCGTGTTTGAAAATGTTGAAAATAAATGTCTATCTTTAAACTGATGTTGTTACTTGACTTATGTCGCGCATCTGCGACTTTGAAAAGCAAAAACTGAATGCTTCAAAGTGTAATCCCAAATCTCACTCTGGTCAAACCTCCCAACGATCATTGCAAAACTCGGAGATGCTTCAAGCATCCAACCAAGTTCAAAAAGTAAGAACCCCATGAGTTAACGTGTAAATCTCGAAGTCGATTGTAAACAAATATAAAAATTGTATTACGTTAGTTACAACTCATTATAACAAACGGAAATAACCAACAAACAAAAAACAAAACACTTATGCGCCCTTCTTCTTGGACACACCAACGGTGCGGCCCTTGCGACCAGTAGTCTTGGTGTGCTGACCACGCACACGGAGGCCCCAGTAGTGACGGAGACCACGGTGGTTGCGGCACTTCTTCAGGCGCTCGAGATCGTCACGGAGCTTGGACTCGACACCAGTGGAGAGGATCTATAAGTAGAAGAGGTTAGACGGGGGAAATATATATAAAATTGTGGGGAAACTGACCTGGGCGGTGGTACCGTCCTTGACGTCCTTTTGACGGTTCAAGAACCAGGTGGGGATCTTGTACTGGGTGGGGTTAAGCATGACAGTGGTAAGCTTCTCCATCTCATCCTCAGTGAGCTCACCAGCGCGGCGGTGGATGTCGATACCGGCCTTGCGGCAGACGACGAAGGCGAAACGACGGCCAACACCCTTGATGGAGGTAAGGGCGAACGGAATCTTGTAGTTTCCGTCGATGTTCGTGTTCATAACACGATGAATGTGTTGGAACTTCTCAGGAATGATGAGCGACATGATCCCTTGCTTGACGATCTGAAAAAATAGGATAAAAATGGGTAAAAATATATAAACAAAGTGGATATCGCGAAATAGGATTGTAACACACAAAACCGACATAAATCGGCTCGTGATGGGCTCGCGGATAAGAATATGCCATTATTTAAGGTTGGACTACCTTTGGGTCAGGTAGTGGGATAACTGTAAAGTCGAAGAGATAGTGAAAAAACGTTAAGTACGGAGAAAGGTCGACGAAACGGCGAAAACACACTGACTGAGGATTGCTGAGCACTGGACGAGCGACGACGTACGGGCTGGTACGGTGTGTGAAAGCATTCGCGACGGGAGCAAACTAGTCGAAAGCGGTGTGCGACTGGCTTGTGTCAGCGCGCCACGGCCAGCCACCAACTGAGTGCGCGTTCGTGGAGGGACCTTGCAGTTCGATGCAGCCCGGCTTTCACAGAGTAATGGCTTACCAACTTATTAATTTCCGTGATAATATCCTCCATTAGTGGCCTCGGGGCTCGAAAGGAATCAGGCTTCCCGGGGAAACCTTCAGAAGGCACCGCGAGCGTCGCCATCCATTGACGCTTGCAGTTCAGTGCGTTGACCACCGCAGCGCATGCGATGTGCTGGCAAAGGGCGGTCCCTGCTTCGACTGAGTGAAGGGACGTCGACGCGACTTAGTCTGTTCACTTTGCGAGATCGTGCAGTTCTATGTGCGGCGTGTATTCATCTTCTCCGTGGTTTACTTCTTGACTTATCCAATTGTTTTTCCATTTCAGGGTCTGAAGCCTCGCGTCAAACATGGGTGGTAAGTAATTTCTACTACATTTCCGAAAATTTTGACTAATTTACCTCGTTTTTCAGTGAAGTTCCTCGAATTTGTCAAGCCGTTCTGCGGCTTCGTGCCCGAGGTCTCCAAGCCGGAGAGGAAGATCCAGTTCCGCGAGAAGATGCTCTGGACTGCCATCACCCTCTTCGTGTTCCTCGTTTGTTGTCAGATTCCGCTCTTCGGTAAGTTCTCGAATTTGCAGTTCGCCACGATGTCATCATCATCATTTCACCTTCTTTAGGTATTATGTCCACCGACAGCGCTGATCCGTTGTACTGGCTTCGTGTTATCCTCGCCTCCAACAGGGGTACTCTCATGGAACTCGGCATTTCACCTATCGTCACTTCTGGTCTCATCATGCAGCTCCTCGCCGGTGCTAAGATCATTGAAGTCGGTGACACTCCTCGTGAGCGTGCTTTGTTCAACGGTGCCCAGAAGCTCTTCGGTATGATCATCACGATCGGTCAGGCTATCGTCTACGTCGGATCTGGCATGTACGGCGATCCCTCGGAGATCGGCGCCGGTATCTGCATGCTCATCGTCCTCCAGCTCGTCATCGCCGGTCTGATTGTCTTGCTTCTCGATGAACTTCTCCAGAAGGGTTACGGTCTTGGTTCCGGTATCTCCCTCTTCATCGCCACCAACATCTGCGAGACCATCGTGTGGAAGGCTTTCTCCCCCGCTACGATGAACACCGGCCGTGGTACTGAGTTTGAAGGCGCTGTGATTGCGTTGTTCCATCTGCTCGCCACCCGTACCGACAAGGTCCGCGCCCTCCGTGAAGCTTTCTACCGCAACAACCTCCCCAACTTGATGAACCTCATGGCTACCATCTTCGTTTTCGCTGTGGTCATTTACTTCCAAGTGAGTTTGACCTTCGAAATTGTGAAAATTATATATAAAATATCCGTCTTTCCAGGGATTCCGTGTCGATCTCCCCATCAAGAGCGCCCAGCACCGTGGTCAACAGAGCTCCTACCCCATCAAGCTCTTCTACACCTCCAACATCCCCATCATCCTCCAGTCCGCCCTCGTCTCCAACTTGTACGTCATCTCCCAGATGCTTTCCGCCAAGTTCGGTGGCAACATCCTCGTCAACCTCCTCGGCGTCTGGTCCGATGCCAGCGGCAGCTACCGCAGCTTCCCCACCGGTGGTCTCTGCTACTACCTGTCGCCGCCTGAGACCCTCGCCCACATCCTCGAGGATCCCTTCCACTGCGTCATCTACATCGTCTTCATGCTCGGCTCGTGTGCCTTCTTCTCCAAGACCTGGATCGATGTGTCTGGCTCGTCTGCTAAGGATGTCGCCAAGCAGCTCCGCGAGCAGCAGATGAGTATGCGCGGTCACCGTGAGAAGTCTATGATCCACGAGCTCAACCGTTACATCCCCACTGCCGCCGCCTTCGGTGGTCTGTGCATCGGTGCGCTCTCCGTCACTGCCGACTTCATGGGTAAGCTTCAATCTTTCTACTTATCAAAGCTCGAACTAACTTTTCCTCTCTTTCAGGCGCCATTGGCAGCGGAACTGGTATCCTGCTCGCCGTCACCATCATCTACCAGTACTTCGAGATCTTCGTCAAGGAACAACAGGACATCGGAGGTGTTTCTGGCATGTTCTTCTAAGCGACTGTTCATCCTTTAATATTATGGTTATTTAATTTACGATAAATATGTTATTTATTATCACCTTTTGCGTCGTACACGTAGACTGTCGGGATTTGAATGTTTGGTTGTTTTTATTTGTATTTTGTATGCAGAGCCCTTTCTAAAAACTACAAACAAATGTCTATTGTTCGTGCATGTGTTTTAACTTAATTTCCAATGAAAATGAAAAATAATATGATTTGGCTTGGAATCGGGGTTGTGGGTTCGATAAGCGTGCAGTCTGGAACCGACACATTTACACGGGGGCAAGAAATACGCAGCGAAAGAGCGGTCAGACTGCAACCCTGCTGATAGTGATTCATTGTTGTAGCTCGGAAGGGAGACACACGTGTGTAGCGTAACTTTTTATAACAACGAACAACAGCAACAAAAACAGAAACAAATAGATAACAAAATCAAGCCTTGACGGATAAGTGTTGCCGGGCGGGTCGCCGAGGACGGTGCTTTTCGTTGTTGTTGGTCCATGGGCCGCGGGAGTCGAAAGCATAGAAGTCCATCGGGTACTCGTCTTGCGTAAACTCGGTAAAGTCCAGTGCGGCGGAGAGCTCGTAGGGAGTGAGCAGGGGGGCCTTGAAAGCCAAACCCCAGTCGATCGACAGCCGAGGGCAAGCCACCTGAGCCCAACTGAAAGGTCTTCTATCAATAAACGGCCAAAAGATCAGAAAGCAAGGAAACTCACCATTCGACACCCTCAAACAGAGCCAGCTTGTTCACAAAGATCTCTGACAACAAGACCCGAATGAACTTCTTATCACGAATCGCCAGTTTCTCCTCCAAATCGTCGAAAATACGGGTATTGCCCTGTCGGCCGATGGTGCCTTGAATAAGCCCAAAGACGGAGGCATTCTTTGCGACGTCAACCGCGGCTTTGCGGTTTTTGACCATGAGCTTGAAGCCGTATTCCTCCTTTGTCAGTTTCCGCGAATATGGGTTATACTGGAAGGCAGGAAGCTTCGGGTTTTGAATCATGACAGATTCAAGATGGAAACGGCCATCACCAAGGTAGACAATGGCTCCAATACCCTCTGGCAGCTTCGGCGAGGTGCAGCCTAAAATTTCGCCGGGGCTCAGCGGACTGCATTGTGGGATGACGACTTCGATGCCAGACTCAATCAACTTCTTCTTGATAACCTAAACAGATGGCATAGAAACGGAAAACGAAGAAAAAAATATATATAAAACATACCTGCAAAGACCCAACAAACTGGATGGTACTGACCAGAGCAAGCGTTCCATACGATTTCAAATGCAGCTCGGCGACGCTCAGGAAATGCGACAGATTCAGGTCAATGTTAACAAAGATGTACAGCATGTGGATGCCAGCAGTATCCTGGATGGGAACAAGGCAACTGTGGCCATAGTGGACGAGGAGTTCGCATCCTAAAATGGAAAACGTTGAAAAAAGTTGCAACAGTTTTACGCTGAAATCCGTTTACCTAGCGATCTGGCCGTATAATCGTCGACACAGCAAGCTCCATAGGTCACGTCGCCCATGATAATGATCTCACATCCGGTATGCTTGCTAAGGATATCGGCAATCAAGCATGAATACATGAGCAAGCCCTCGGGAAACTGCAGGGCAACTGAAATGCAAAGTTTATATATATTTTTGCCATTAATTGACCCAATTTTACTTACCGAGCTGGGCTTTTGTGTCTCGAATCTTCCAAATAGTCTTTGGCACTTCAAAGGTGTAATTTTGAGGCAACTGAAATAAAAGTAATTATTGATAGTCAGCAAAGGGAAACGATACCTACAATTTTCAAATCAGCGACAAGGGTTTCATCCTGAAGGATGGCTTCGACCTGTTCTCGAATCCTGTGGGCTCTGGCCATGATTCTGAGTAATGTGAGAGGCGTAGATAAGAAAAACAAGGACAAAAATTGAAGCTTTTTACCGGTCTTGATAAAGCTTGCGAGCAATGTGCGCCCAACAGCTGGCTCGTGGGTAAACAGGGCGAGAGATGTTTTCTTTGGTTCTCTGTACACCGCCTCCCTCGTGCGTGTTGCAGCAGATGAGGCTGGGTGGGATCAGAATGAAATCATTTGACGTTCGCATCAGGTTTCGAAGCCTTTTGCTTATCAGATCAGTTTTAAAGTTATCATCACAACATTCAGTTTCATTGCAGATTTTCTTCAACTTTCTATTAAAATGTATACTTCGATTGGAATGAGCGATTACTTAATATTTACTTGGCAACCGTACGGAGTTTCTAAGTCTGTTCATCAAACGTAATGCACGCATTTTTATCACTTTCACATCGTAGATGGTAGATTGCCGTCCATTAGCCCAGCACCGAAATCGCCCTCACTTTTTTTCTTTAATGCAAATGTAGCGTAATATGGCGTACTACACGAAATCGTGGTCACATTGACTGTCAGCACCCGGTGCCAGTGCTTTCGGGGTTTGTGGCTGAAATGCACTGTAGTTGTCGGACGTAAGGCCGTCTAACTTACGATTCAAGCCCTATCCGAACAGAGTACACTTCCGCGATTTCAATGAATACATTGGTACTTCAAAATCAATGGTTTTCTGCTAAGAACTATTGATGTATACGTGATGAGACAAAGGAATCACCACATAACGGCATTTTCTCTCTGTAGTTCCACGTTTATTCAATCCCTGTGCTCTTCAAATTGTTATCGAAACCATGTCAAAACGCATTATTCAATTGTTTGAATTAGTTTATTTTACTAAATAATATAATAATATGAATCACGTACGTGTACACTCATCAACATAACACAGCAATAAATTATTCCAGACATTAAGTTAACATTTTGATGCACACAACAATAGGTTTTTGATTTTAAATAAAGTCTCCACCATGGTTAATAGGTGTTAGTGAGACAAAGATAAATTAAGCAAATGAGTTGTAGTTGGGAGTGTAGCCAATGGCCATGCGGTGATCATCTGAAAATGGAATCGGTTCATAGAGGTGCCAATCGTCTCGAGGCTTTGGTAGCAACTTACGCGGATTGAAAGCAAGTTGCTCGTCTTGCTGCTTCGTATCCTTAGTCTTCAATTCCTCCAACTGATACTCGAGACGTTCCATGCGAGAATTCATGTTCTTGACAGTTTGGATGTAATAAGGCATCGCGTAGTCGGTGACCCGGTGCTTCCAAGCAAGCTCCATGACGTAGTCAGGTTTCAGCAAATCATAACATTTGTACAACATCGTCGAGAAGCAGTCGTGAAGTTCGTTCTCGATAAAGTAAGTGATGAGTTCTTGGACGACCTCCTGGTTGCGGCTTTCGCTCGCAAATTCGATTGCGTCCTGAAAAGTAGGGGGTTAATTGGAGCCCAAAAGGTTAGATTGAAGCGAATAACTAACCGTGTAAAGCTTGTCCTTCTTGCACAACTCGATCGAGGTGCTCCAACGGTTGTTGCGACGGTACAGATAGGCCGAGATGCGACGGAACTCGAGAAGCTCGTGGTTCTCAAGCTGCTGGGCAAGGGCAACGTTGTCAAAGTTGTTGTAGACGTCGATAGATTCGCGGAGACCCTTGTAGTCTTCGTCATCGATGAGCAGTTGGTTCAGGTTTTCATTGACAATCTTGTTGTTCATGGTCTGGACATGGCGCAGGTAGGGCTTGATGATAGCGAGCTGATCGGCTGAAATGGACAAATTAGCAATGAAGCATAAGTGAAATCGACAAACGAACCCTTGATGAAGTAAGTGACAAGACGGGTATGGTCCAAGCGCGAGGACAAAGCGATAAGGAGATCGTTGAGGAGCAAGGGATGATATTCAAGGTAGAACTCGGCAGCCTTGAAGAAGATCTCAACATTTCCGACCTTGACAATGACTTCCTTGAAGAGGCCTTCCTTCCAGGCAGCAGGGTGCTTCATCATGGTGAGGGCGGCGTTCTCGTAGTCCTCGTTCTTGTCGTACAGGAACACAAGATCGGCCCAGAGATGCGCGGCTTCCGTGGCAATCAGCACCTTACGCATGTTCATACGGGTCCAGAACATGTCAAGATGGTCGTGGAGCTTCTCGGGCTTGTGCTTCGTGTAGAGGACAGCCAACTCCGTGAACATGGCAACGTGGGTACGCTCGGAGGACAGGGCAGCTTCAAGCAGCTGGATGAGTTCCTCGAAGTAACCGCGGTTCTGGTAGAATTGGAGCAGCTCTTCAATTTCCTCAGCGTGGATGACGATTTGGAGACCGCAAACCATGGCGAGATGGAACTCCTTGCGCTCGACACACGCGAAGCAGACAACCTTCCAGGTCTTGACGCTGTTAGCCTTGCGAGCGGCATCGACGGCACCCTGCCATTCACCAAGCTTGACAAGGGTCAGCGCGGATTTGCTGAAGTTGTTGGCAAACGAGAAGACAACCTTGGCGGCATCGAACATGTTGTGCTCGTAGCATCGGTCACCGACAACAACGATGTCAACGCGGTTCGTGTTGGTGAGCAGGTCTTCAATATCACGCAGACGGTTGGTCTTGGCATAGGCGAAGCACAACTCGGTGTCGATCGTCGTGTCACGGGACGTCTTGCGAGCCATCTGGAGGTACTTGACGAGCTCATCGTAGAGTTCACGCTCGGTACACTTCTGGACGACCTCCTGGACAGCGTTGTCTTGACCGGCACGGATCAAAGATTCGATACCTTCAGCAACTTGGTCGTTGCGGAGCTGGGCGAGACCAAGGGCACTCCAGACATCAGGCTTGTTGACACGCTCGGCGAAGTCGTAGGCACGCTTGTAGTCCTTCAGGTTCTCAATGAGCACGGTGACGGCGTTAGTGTTCACATCGAAACGGCGGTAGATCTCGAAGGCTTCTTCGTAGAGCTGGTGGCTCACGGCGAGCTCGGCGATGGCGGGAGCGTCGTAGTTGTCGAGGACGGTTATGTATCCCATGACGCGGTTGGGGGCCTCGCGGATGGCGGTAACAACCATCAAGGTTTGGAGGTTACGGTGTTCGCGGTAGCTGCCACCGCTGATGATGAGCTTCTCGAGGACATCGAGCAGACCCTGCGAGAGGCCGGCAGCGACGAATGCCTTGACCATGACGCTGATGTCTTCGGGGCTCTGGTGCTCGACCTGGATGAACTGGACGATATGGTCGATGAGCTTACGGCGGTTGCCATCGTCGTCACGGAGGACACGCTCCCAGAGGGCAGGGTCGGCACGGCTCAACAGGTAACGGACGAGGTTCTTGAAGAGGGCGTTGTCGTAGCAAAGCTTGACAATCTCCTCATCAAGCTGTTCACGCTCGTAGGCGATGAAAGCCAAATGCGGGTTGCGCTTTTCGCAGTATTCACCAATAACCTTGGCATCGTAGTATTTGTCTTCCTTTAAGTAACGCTCCAAGAAGGGGCTACCCTCGACGTACACCTTGGCCAACGCGTTATGGGTAGGCGTGTCAGTGGCACCGTTCTGGATACGGTTCTCGAGCCATGTCTGCAGCAAGCGGAGACGGTTGCGGGTGGAGCAGGCATCGACAAGGGCGTCAATGTCGAAGTCACGGCGCATGTTGTTGATGAGCTTCTTGACCTGGTCATCGGGGCAATCGAGATCGAACAAAGCGCCAACGATGGCGGGAAGACGCTTGGGGTTGACCTGGGTGGCGAGGATTTCGATCGAGCTCATGGCCTTTTCACGGTAGAGGTACTCGATGAGTTCCTTGATACGGTCGTGCTTGTCGCACACAATGATGAGCGGGATATGGCTCTGAAGGTTAGCCTCCTTCAGGAAAGCGATAACCTGCTGCGGGTCGTAGTATTGCGAGTCACGGCAGACGCGTTCGGCATCCTTCATCTGCTTGTTGCGGACAGCAGCCTGGATGTACTTGAAGTGGACTTCGGGATCGGTGCTCGTGTTGACGATCGACTGCAAGTAGTAGAAGAGGGCACCATTCTGACGGTAGGTCTCGAACAACTTGATGATCTTGTCGGATCCAAGGAAGTCGCTGTACTTGTTGGCAATGAGGGTAGCCAATTGGACACGTTCGGGACCACCGTGCTTAACAAGCTCCTGGACGCACTCGAAGCAGTCTTCAGCGGAGAGCTTGCCACAGAATTCGACGATCTTCTCATTGTCGAAGGTCGGGATCAAGGTAAGGACACGCTTGATGTCGGAGACGTTGTCGTACATCTCGAGGGCGTGGTGGTAGAGTTGGGCCTTCTCGCACAGCTGGGCAATGTATGGCTTGTCATAATGGTTGAAGATACGACGACTCAGGATGGCATCGGCAACCTTGGGAGTGTGGTTCAAGTTCATCTCGATGGCACGGGTTTGGAGGCGACCGTTCTCGGGGATATCCTGGGTCAGGAAGCGGAACAAGAACTTGGTGCAGTTTTCGACCTCGCCAAACTCCTCGAAGCAGTCGACGACCTTCTCGGGCTCGACAAGGTATGGCCGAACGTTGACCAGAGAGTACGCGAAATCGGCAGTCTTGGGCGAATGCGAGGTGATCACATTGCGGAGAATGCCGACGTAGTCCGGAGCGAAGTTGGTCGTTGTGCAGAAGTTGATGATCTTGTCGAACTCGCCTTGTTCGGCCAGGAGTTGGACAACCTTGCCGGGGCAGTCATTGGCCTGGATGTAGATGCTCATTGCGAGACGCGGATTGACCCGTTTGACCATATCACCGAGTTCCTCGCAAGCTGTCAGCTTCTTCTCTGCCAACAACTTTTCAACAAGTTCGGGACGGTTCTGGTTGACGGCGCAGTTGGAGATTTCGAGGGTCTCGACCTTATTCAGCACAGCTCCGGGGTTCTTCAGGATGGTGTTGAAGTAGACGTTAGCCACGGAGGTACCGTTGACATTACCGACGGAGCGGAACAACCGAAGGCTCTCTGGCGTACGCAAGACCGGGGTAGCGGCAGCAAGTTCGGCGGCCTTGATGTAGTCACGGTCATTGTGGAAGAGCTGCTCGAATTTGCGAACAATGATTTCCTCAGCGCCGGGAAGGGTGCATCGAGTGGCAAACTTGAGGGCGATGTCATGCTTGCCATTGTGGATCATGAAGGGGACGAGTGTCTTCTCATTGACGGCGATCGAGACAACCGAGTTATCAGCCGTCAAGATGTTGTAGCCACCAACGGCCTCGAAACCAGTGACCGAAACGACCGGAGCCGAAAGGTTGATGACCGAATGGTAGATGGGCGTGATCGTCTCCAGCTCATAGGCAAAGATGTTGTTATGGCGGCTCAGTACGTGCAACAAGCCAAACTTTTCCGAGACACGGATTGCGATCGGATAGTCGTTGACATCATTGAATGGTACGTCGACAACGCGCTTTTGGAAGGTTTCCGGGCCGCCGGAGCTGAGTTCGACGACGCTCAACTAAAATAACAATAAATTATCATTTTGTATAAACAAACAGAAAAGGCGATACTGACCCGTCCGACATTGGAGCCCTTGCCCTGCTTGGTGCCGATAACCAACAGCGTTGATGGCTTCGGGTTGTTGCCGACCTTCCACGTCGCGAACGACATTTGATACGCGTCAATCAGCTGTGTCGCGGCGCGCTCAATGGAATAAAGCTGGATGGACGAGATGACGTCACCGTTTTCGCCGGGCTGCTGACCCAGAATGTACATGTACTCAAGCTTGGAATCCATGCCGGCATCAATGATTCGCCGGGTGGCGAAGTTGGTATGCCGATCGAAGATCTTTCTGACTTCACTGTTATCGTTGTACTTCCATCTGAACACAGCTTTGTCTGACACCAAAATGATGTACTCATTCTCGGCAAACTTCCAGAACGATAACGGATGTTCAAAGTTGATTCCGCTCACTCTTTGCTGCTTTTGAATGTCGTAAACTTGAAGCTTACCATTGTCTGAAAGGAAAGGCAATTATGACAGATTTATGGATGGGAGAAAGATAAAACATACGCAGGAATGCGACAAGAGGCAACGTAGGGTGAATAGTGAACTCGCTTGCGACAACTTGGCGTCTGACAACGTTAGCCTGGTTGGTGACATCGACGAAGATGATCTCAATGCGATCGTCAACCTTCCCAACGAACGCGACGTGTTGACCCTCGACGGCTGCCTTTACCACACTGAGTTGAGTTAAGCCCTGTTGAAGTGAGTTCAACTGAAAATTGATATATAATTATTCGCGAAACATAGGTTGGGAAATGAGAACTTACCGAAAGCGTTTCCGTAAACACCAAAGGTGCCGTTATACCAGCCATGTTGGCGTTAGGAAGTCGATTTCGCTAGCAGAAAAGGGTAACAGAAAGCGAAAGAAAGACCCCTGAAAAGAGAAAACCGTAATAACAATTAGAATCCACGCTTTCCAATGGAGAACGACAAACACCACGCGTAAACGAAAAGTTACGCCTGTCGTCCAAACATGCGCAAATGACACGCGTCCACGTCCACGCAATTCCACGGAAAGACATTCGATAGCACAGTCGTCGCCGCCATCCGATGGACCGCATCCGGGAGTGTTTCGGTGGCGTCCATCAACGATGAAATCAAATCAAACCCCTACGGGCATCGAATGGATCCAATCGACCGCCGCCTCAAGGCGTAATGGGCGAGCGAACCATTCCCGCGGTCCGTGTCGCATAGCCAGCCCTGTGGCGACAACCCTCCTTCCTTCGAAAGACAATTTTGTGCTGACTCACGCGAGAGCGACGGATTTTTGCTACTGTAAAGGAGCGCGCGCGGGTTTAAAAAACGACTAATCTTGACAGGAGATAATGAAATAGCCTTCGAAAATCTGCATATTACCTTCCGATGTTCATGCGTGGAACACAGCTGCATCCAAGTAGGGAAATTCGGTACGGGACCGAAAATCATCAAAAGGGAGACTGTGACGTGACTGTCTGCGTCTAGCTCAACGAAAAAAGGGTGCTGCTTTCCCGGCTCGTCGACGAGCCGCTTTTTTGATGCCAGCTCAACAATAAATCGATATGTCGGAATGCCTTTTAGGGCCACCACATCCGACAAAGAAAACATGGCAACGAGTTTGGAATTTTCAAGTAAAGAAGGCGTGAACAAGAAGGCCGCTCTAGGCAGGGTCCACGCATGCATCCAATTGCCTCAAAGTGTTTGTTATCCTCTGGGGAAAGGAACACACGCGTCCTCCACTGGGAGCGAGCTGTTTTCGTCAAGAAGGAAGAAGACACGTGGCGCCAACACGGCAATCACTTGGATTCCCATCAGTCAATGATTGCAACAATGAACCCTCAGGGGATAGACAGTTGAGCTGGAAGCAAGGCAAGAAGGCAAAAAAGTGGACAACTAACAAAGATGCATTGTCTCAGCTGGACGGAAGTACTATTTGCATGCAGTTTGGTGCGTGTGCGAGCGAGCTGGTCACCCTAGTGACGTGCCGAAAAACAATCACGACATAAACTTTTTGTTTATCAGAAAATTGCCAAAGAATGTCTGGGCCATGGCAGACGTGTTCATCTATAAGAAACCGCTAAAAAGGCCTAAAAGAGAGAGCCAGAGTGAGAGAGGCAACGTTCGAGACACAAGGAATTGGCTGTGTTGGACCGAGAGAGAGAGAGTAGTGTTGGTTGGTGGTGGCAGCGAACCGTCGTCGTCATCACTACCACGACCGGCGCCCCCCACGTTCGAAGTCCGTGACTGTCAGAGAGGGCTGCGCTGGGGGCTCGGGTGAAGACGCTGGACAGAGCTCTGCAGCCTTCCGAACAGAGCCCCTCTCTAAGCTCTCGACGACATCGAAAAAAGGGCAAGCGCGAGATGACAAAATTTTCCAGTTCACTCTTGCAATGTGTTCGCGCGGGTGGACCCCGGCATATAACGCACAACAACCGCCGCCGGCTGTTCGGCTGGCGCTCCCACTCGAGCCACCCAACTCGCTCGCTCTCCGTCTCTCAATTCCGCATTTGTGACACACATCCCATCCTACATCATAGACAGCCGAGCGTTCGCGTTCACTCGCCGCGGCTTTGCCCGTGTCGCACGCGACGACCGTCGGCTACCCCCGGTGGATCGATACGAATTTAGCGTTTGCACCGAATTTCGCGGTCGTTGTTCACCCCGGAGATAGTCCTTCCAGGGTTTCGGCGTCATCCACCGGGCCAATCTCACCATTGTCCTTCTGATGGGACCGTCTTTTGACCGTGGCCCTGAAGCTCCTATCAGATGACGTGCTTTTTTCGCCTCAAACCCGGCTGCCTTTTTTCCTCCAGCTGACTTACTTTGTCTAGCAGTGTATCGCCCATTTGTTGTGTTTGTATGCATGTGCGCGTTTTTTTGTTGTTCTGAGCTTCCGTCAGAATCACATGTGGCGTTTTATCAGACGTTAATTTTCGATTTCCCGTAGGCTGGTTACGCTCATTTGATATCCTATACTGCGGTAGTGTTTGTGTTTATCATCAAGGGTGGAAGGAAAGGCGATTTGTGTTTGGGCTTTTTGTAATCGTTTTTGCCGTGATTAGTTGGCTTAGCCGGCATTTTGTAATGAGAATGCACAAGTGTTTCTTTCTAAAGTGTTTCTGAGTTTATCAGTGTTTTAACCGTCTTCACGCGATTCAAAACATTTATCATTGCATCTTTCGGACCCGCTTTTTACGGCTCCGATGAACCGCGTCGTGAATCACGTTGTATCAAAGCATGTCTTTTGATTCGAACAACTTTGCCTTCCCCTCGTGGGGTGTGTAAAACAAACTTGAGCATGTTTCATTCTTCCCCTTTGCAGGCGAAGATTGCGAAGGTGAGCCGTGGAGATTGTTGGTCAAGATCCGAAGAGTTGTAACCTCCTCACGCTCGTTTCATCCCCTTTTTGTAAATGCCCATCACTGGTGAGCGCGCTACCGGCGAAGTCGATTCGCACGACAACCAGGACGGTTATGCCGTCGATAACAACGATTGTTCCATCGATGCCGCTGACATGAGTATTATCGACAACAATTCTCCCAAAACGCGTCCGCTCGCTGAGCCCCACTGCACTTCGGCGGTTAGTTTTGATATTTTTATATATGCAGCCCACGTGATTACCAGTTGCGTGCATTACAGGTCCCAAGCCCCCAGGCGAGCAGCAACGGTGTGAGCCATTCCAAACCCAAGGATATGCTGGAGGAGAATGCGTTGGCCGGGGAGAAGTTGATTCGCTACGAGGTGAAAAATGACTATACCAATGGCAATGTGCTAGAGGATAGTCAAATTTACGTCTCTATGTACAGGATAGTCATCACCATGAAAAACAACCAAGGTTTAGCGAACATTCCGCTATGCTCACTGGAGAATGTCGAGTCGAAGGAGGATTCTCTTTTGCAATTGAACATCAAGGACGGCAAGATTATTCGGTTTGTTGTTTTTTGCTGTTTCAAATGCAAACAATTCTCACGTGATGACCTTTTACAGGCTGAAAGCAGCGAACCGTGAAGCCGCGTTAGAGCTCTACAAAAAGCTTACCAGCATCTGCACCTCCAAGCGCGCTTTGAAGGACGTCTTTGCCAACATCTTTCGTGAGAATGTCCGTAAAGATGGTGTCAAGTTGAAGTGGATTCACTCTTCTGCTGATGAAGTTTATGACATAAACAGTTCGTTGCACCCGCTTCAGAAGGAGTTTGCCCATCTTCGCCTTGACCCCGCCAAGTGGCGCATCAGTGATGCGAACAAGAACTTTAAGTGGGTTAATTTCAACTTTTGCTTTTGAATGTTTATTAATTTTGCTCTTTTTCAGGATCTGCGAATCCTACCCCGAGTACCTCATCGTCCCTACCAGTGTCAGCGATGAACAACTTGCCGAACTCCCCTCCGGGCGCTTCATGTCCAGATTCCCTGCATGCGTCTGGAGACACACCAAGTCCGGCGGTCTCCTCTACCGTAGTGCTCAGCCGAAGATCACCTGGCTCGGTACCGTGAACCAGGCCGATATCAACTACGTCGAAAAGCTTGCCAAGATGAACAACGATGAACCGCTTGTCAATGGTGCTTCTGCCAACGGGTCTGCTAATGGTGCTTGCGCGGGTCAAACTCGCAACCAGAAGATGCTCATCCTCGACATGCGTAGCTACACGGCAGCTTGGGCCAACCGTGCGAAGGGTGGTGGCTTCGAAAGCAGCGACACCTATCTCAACACTGAAGTCGAATTCATGTCCCTAGGCAACATCCACAACATGCGATACAGCTTCTCGCAGCTTCGCAACGTTGTCAACACGCCAGATGATCCGAATTGCCTCGTTTCCCTGCATTCCACCCAGTGGCATCAATTCGTCTCCGCCATCCTGCGAGCAGCTGTCCGTTGCCAGGAAGCGGTTATGAGCGGTCGAACCGTGCTGGTCCACTGCTCCGATGGCTGGGATCGTACTACGCAAATTGTGTCCCTCTGCAAGCTGCTTGGCGACCCGTATTACCGTACTTTTGAAGGATTCAAGTACCTCGTCCAACGAGAATGGGTCGAATTCGGACACAAGTTCCAAGATCGCAATGGCGTTCTTAACGACGATCCGAATGAGTTTGCGCCGATCTTTTTGCAATGGCTCGATTGCGTCCATCAGCTGATGTACCAGAATAGGACCTCTTTCGAGTTCAATC
The DNA here is from genome assembly GCA_000341325.1 of Panagrellus redivivus. Classification (NCBI taxonomy): domain Eukaryota; kingdom Metazoa; phylum Nematoda; class Chromadorea; order Rhabditida; family Panagrolaimidae; genus Panagrellus; species Panagrellus redivivus. Next base: position 21,471 of record KB455554.1, on the reverse strand, counting down.
GTCGTTATTTGGTAAGTTTTTCGGTTTTTATCTTCCTTTTTAATGTATGACCTTGTGAATCTTTCAGATGAAATTGGCCCAGCACAGTTACTCCGGCTTGTTTGGCACCTTCCTGTTCAACAACATGAAAGAAGCCAAGCGATGTTCGGTCATGTACGACACCGATAACAGCTCCACCGAATCCGACTTCAGCGCGATCAACTCGATGCCATCCATGTTCAGCGTCTGGGACTACCTTGGCCGCCACAACCCCGAATTCCACAACGTGTTATACAAGGTCGCACACTCGGCTTCCACGCTGAAGTGCAGCTACGATCTGCTTGATATCCAGATTTGGCGCGAGGTGTACAAGACCAGTGAAATCGAAAGCGCCACGAGTCCGTTGATTGTTGATGTGGCTTCGCCGAACACATCATTGACGCGGTCGCATTCGACGACGAGCCTGAACGATCCCCACAAGTAAGTTGCATCCAGCTTTTTGAGTGTTTTGATACATCGATGTGTAATTTCAGTCCGCACAGTCTTCACAACAGCCACGCTAGCCACACCAGTCTCACTCGCAAATGTGAAACGGCCGCGAAGAAGGTTGATTTGATGAGCTTCATGGATCAGGATGGTCTTACGCGGGTTCCGTTGGATGAGGATGTTTATCAGTTGTTCAGAGTGAGTTGCTTTTGATGTCTTTGTTTTTGGATGTGTGTTTACCCTCGATTTTGCAGCCAGAAACCCAGCGTGACAGCGATGTGTCATCCGTGGACGTGGAGCCGGTGACCCATTCGACGCCTGTTAAGGTAACATCAGCACATTTCACAAAAAGCACCTCTAAAACGACGCGTTTTCAGCCGAACGCCCGTTCCTCCGCTCCCGACAACGTTGCCTACCCGAAGAATTGCAATGGCAGGTCGCCAGACGCCGGTGGATCGCCACATTCGAACGGAGAAATCATTGTAAAATAAGCGTACCACGCAGCTCATTCACCACTGTCCTTACCAATTTTTAATTTATCGCATCCGCTACTCCTTACTCTTGATAGCCTTAACCCGAAATCTCTGTGGTGTATAATCTCTTGTATC
>KB455554.1:0-19736 GCA_000341325.1 Panagrellus redivivus | reverse complement strand
TCTATTCTCGTACTATTGATCTTATGATTGTATCAATTACATCTATTCTTGACTGTATCCATCTCCCCCTGATTTAACTTTATCGCTCGCAAAGCTTCGTGGTTGTATGACGTAGTGATGTGATTGTATGTGGTATGTTTATGTTCAAACGAGTCGAATCATGTTCCATTTAAAAGAAGGCATGAAATAAAGGATTTTATTTTTATGTAACTTTTGTATTGGGACATTTTGCCAGACTCGAAATTAACAGATTGATTTTTTCTAAAGAGAGGATTTCGGCTTATGGAAATTGACTATTGTGTAACATGGACTTGGCTTTTAAGTGTGTCCATGCAGACCTAGCGATCGATGAGTGAACACGCAAAACACCCCAAAAAAAATTGTCAAAAATGATGTACTGTATCAACCACGAAGCGTTAATCTTGATTATGTTGATAATCCGCAGGACATTACCTCCGATGTAACCCAAAACTTTCTCTTGATCCCAAGGATTTTGGAATAAAGTTGCTGAAATTTTTCTAAAACTTACTTCTGAGGGTTGTCAAAGAAAGTAATAACCAGTAATTTAATGCGAATTATAATTGAAGGAAATCCACGATTGAATAACCTTTATGTTGTTGTTAGTTATCCTGCTACTGAAATCTGTTTTTGTCTGACTGATGAAGCGAATCAATGTCCCGTTTCATATTCTTCATAACAAAAAAATACACAGGGTGAACAAAATCTACAGAGACGTTTGTTGTAGAAATAAATAATAAAGTTGCTTTCTGATTTGACGTTTGTATTAGACGGTCTCGTTAATTATATTTTATAAGGGCAGGACTGTAGCTTTTTCTTTTTTTTTTTTTTGACTAGTTAAATTTAAATAACAAAATATTATTGAATTACAAAAAATACATCAAACGTGAAAACTGCCTGCAAAAAGCGAGCATAGGGTAAAGTCAATTTTATTAAAAATAAGAATATTTAACTGTTACGAAGTACAATGCTAAGCTATAATACATAACGCGTTCCAACTGTCAAAATTTAAAAAATTAGGGGTGCCGTCTAATTCTTATCAGTTGTACTAACAATTGCATTATGGACAGTTTTCATAAATAATGTTAACAAAAAATCATTTCGAGAATGTTCCGATTATCCTTTTCATTGAAATGTATTGTTGAACTAAAAAAAGGGTAGATCGAATGAACAGACCGCGAGAAACTGCGTGTGCTGATGCAAGATCAAGGATGCGGTTGATTGTGCAGACAAACTTTCAATGAAATTTGTCGATGCACATTGTAAACGCTGCGCCTACATTTTTTGTATGATAAGCTTCAATGTGGTTAGATACATTCGGAAATACAGATATGATCTTTTGAATTCGGCACGTGCGCCATTTCCGTCATCCTGATGAATTTATTGCTTGACAAATAGTCTATTGCTAGTGCCTTTAAAGATAATTATAGCACGATCGCGACCGATGGTTTTTGCATGAATGATGATGACATGACCCTAACCACGTTGTCGCAACTGATCTGTGATCTTCTATACAATGGGTAATTGGGAAGGGAGTCTGATTGCTTGCGCGGGTACTAAAGTCCCATAAACCAGGGGTATATCGATGCGTCCAAATAAGTATGTCTCCGTGAGAATTTCAATGCTCCGTCGACGAAGACAACCGTGTTTTCAATGCGTGTGATGTAAACTTGACGTATCCACGATCACGTATGTCATTGAAACGTGTGAAGGCGACGCACCGGTCGCCCCACGTGAGGATTCATCCCCGGTGGAGACGAACATCCGTCGTTGCCGCTCCGCCTTCCTTCGGCGGGCGATCAACATCACAGATCAGCGAGTTTCTCCCACCCCCATCGCTAGATTCACAATGCCGATGGGAAGGGGGTATAAAAACAGACTGAGAAGCACGTTGTGATCATTGAGAAAATCATTACACTGGTTAGATCATTAGTATCTTCGGGACTATAGCATTCTAATATCAAGATGGTTAGTTTTCATTGACCTTTTTCATTCCAAAGTTATATGATGTAATTACTTTTCAGAGCAATCTCAAATTCGTATCTTTTGACCACGTCCGATTCTACGTTGGTAACGCCAAACAAGCAGCTTACTGGTATTGCGCCAACTTTGGATTCAAGCCATTTGCTTACAAGGGCCTCGAGACCGGATCTCGACAAGTTACCCTCCATGCTGTGAAACAGGACAAAGTAAGTTGCGAATGATGTAAACTTGGAATTCACTTACGTATTTTAAGATTATCTTCGTCTTTGAAAACGCCTTACTACCAGGAAATCACGATCTGGGTGACCACCTCGTTCAACATGGTGACGGCGTTAAAGACGTTGCTTTCGAGGTCGATGACGTCGCTACTATCATTGAGTACGCGAAGAAGCAGGGTGTCAAAGTCGTCAAAGATATTACTGAAGAAAGCGACGAGAACGGCAGTGTCAAGTATGCTTCGCTCCAAACCTATGGCGACACCATCCACACCCTCATCGAACGCAAAAACTACAAAGGCCTCTTCCTTCCTGGATTCAAGGCTCATCCCCAGAATGCCACTTTCTTCGAGACGCTTCCATCTGTCGGCCTGAACTTCCTTGACCACTGTGTCGGAAACCAGCCTGTGGCCGAAATGGAACCCGCTGTTCAATGGTATGAAAAAATGCTTCAATTCCACCGATTCTGGTCCGTCGACGACACGATGATCCACACCGAATACTCCGCGTTGAATTCCATTGTGATGGCCAGCCCCGATGAAACAATCAAAATGCCAATCAATGAACCTGCTGTCGGAAAAAGAGCCGTATCACAGATTCAGGAATACATTGATTACTATGGTGGTGCCGGCGTCCAACACATTGCTCTCAACACAAAAGACATCATTTCTGCTATCAAATCACTCCGTTCACGCGGTGTTGAGTTTCTGACCATTCCGCGTAGTTATTACGACAACCTCCGAGAACGTTTGAGCACAGCGAAGATTAATGTTGCCGAGGATTTGGACATCCTCCAAGAATTGGATATTCTGGTCGATTTCGATGATGATGGATACTTGTTGCAAATCTTCTCGAAACCGTGCCAAGATCGACCTACACTTTTCATCGAAATTATTCAACGCAACAACCACCAAGGTTTCGGAGCTGGTAACTTCAAGGCACTGTTTGAATCTATCGAATTGGAACAGAATGAACGCGGCAACCTTTTCTATGAAGACGTGAACAAGGGCGGAAAGCGGTTGTAACAACTTAGTAGTTTTGCAAATGTTTACCCAAATTATACTTCGTTTTAAAGCAGTAGTAATACTAACTATTTTTGACGTGTCATTTTAATTTCATTTAATTGATTATAAGAAAATTACTGATAAAGTGGTCTTGATTGCATGGTATTTTTATTTGCAAAGTTACGACATTGAAAGTTTTACAAACTAAATGGAATTTTTAAATAAAATTATTGATTTGCATTTCCATAACAAGGCGACGGGATCCGAGAACCTCTGTGGAGGGATATAAAAGGCGTGAGCTCCAGGATCCTTCAACACCCGTTCCTTGCCAACGCCCCTCCGACAGCCCTCTTCGTTAACATGTCGATTGCAGAAAGACTCTACCAAATCCATAACCAGGTAAGTTTTTCTGCAATTTCCAACTTTATTCAGGAAAACTTTTACAGGCGTTTAAAGTCGAAGCGGTATTGGCAAGGCTCGATGAACTGATGGAGCGGATCGACACGGGGAAACCCGCTGATGAAGAAGTTGTCGTCTTGTCGTCGCCGATAAAACGTCTTGCTTCGCCAATCATACAACGCAACAAACGAAAAATTTTGTATCTGGCTCGGACTCATCCATAATTTTTAGTTTTTATAACTGAGAAAGTTGTCGCTGAACTGTTTCACAGTTTTCTGTTAGCTTGTTTTTGAACTTAACAACATTTACAAGATCACTATTTTTAACCTCAGTTTTTTTGACTTCGTCAAATTAGCAAATGTAAAAATCCAATAAAAGCAGTCACTTTACAAAATTTAAAAGTTTAAATCCAGGAATTTGCCGTTAATATAAGAAGCAGATGTGTTTAAAACAAATAAAATGTGATCAAAACAAGTGTAGTTAGTGTGTAAGCCGCGCAAAATGTGACCATAACTACAATTCCGACACTGTATTCAGGAACTTCCGTGCTTTTCTCAGCTTCTGTGTTCTCGACGGCGCCTTGTTCAATATTTTCTTGGCTCGCTGAACGTTGACTCAGAGTTCTGTTTTTGATTCCTTCAATTGATTGACTAATGTAGATGGAGTACTGTTGCGGAAGCTTCTTCTTTGATAACAAGAACTTCTTGTTGGCAAGATGAACCACCATTGCGAGAAGTGTCATTACAAGGAGCGCGTCGGTAAATGTAACTAAAACCATCAACTTTCAATTTTGTTCTTTAAAAAAAGTTGATAACTGTACCAATTGCTGGCGGCTCTCCAGAAGATGGGGGTAACTCTTTCAAAAAATCTTGCAAGAAGATCACTTGGATAAACAAATTAGCGATGGTGATCATCAATCCATGTTCTGGCTTTGGCGCAAGGAAGGATAAAATGTTAAACGACGAAATGACAAAGCACGGCAAGCTCATAATCATGAAGAAGCGATCCAAGATTTTACGTTCGAAGGTTATGTAGATGCAGAAAACTGTCCTAAAACAATCAATGACTGTAACAAAGCTAAAAATAGCGTTGAATTACCAAGTTCGAGCCTTCTCAAGAGCAGTCCGCGGTCTCGTTTCAGTGAAGCGTTTTTGTGAAAAATAAGTAATGTTGTTTGTCAACTTGGTGACCTGCCATTCATCAATATGTTTTAGCGAATCATCCGCTCCCCAAGTAAGAATCATACTTGGCCTCATGCCATAGTAATCGGCTAATTCGATATCATCCATTCTGCCCTGCGGGTACATGCGCAAAATACATCTCTGAGTATCTAATGGGTAAGCAGAATAGTCAAAGCTACACCCAATTTTGATATTAAAGGTGGGGTAGATTTGTACTTTTGTCCGAGTCGGTGAAATTGATTCCAACGTTGCGTGGGATCGCCGCGATATTTCAAAGTACTGATTAACACCGGAAACACTGGAAGAAAATCAACTTTTTTTAATTAGAAGATGATTGGAAAACAAACCTATTAGCAATTTTGATTTCAGGTTGCCACAATTCCCATTGTTTAGCCATTGTAAATCGGATATTGTTGTATTTTGTGGGGTCCCATACAGCGTATTCGTCTATCCATGACTGTAAGAAGGGTAAATAAGATGTTGTAAGCAGAAACTAAACCCACCATGTAAAGGTAACCAGTCAAAGTGATTGTCTGCTCATCTTGGTTAACACTGTAGTGCATAACATAGACATGAATTTGGACACTAATGGGAATAGACTGATTTTTGAGGGGTTTCATCTTTCTCGGATAATCCTTGAAGATTGCATATTGAAGGTTTGATTGCTCCTCAGAGTAAGTCATGTTTGAAATTTCTGAAATACTATTAAAATTTGGAATTAAACTTTTTTAAACTCACTTTCAGCATTCTCTTCAGTCTCCGTGTCGTCATTATAGTCCAATTCGTCCGATTTTACAGCTACAATGAGAAACGAAAAAAGTATGAAAAGCCCAATCAGTCGACACATCGTCAAAGCTGATGCCATGCCAGACTGGCTCTAACCCTTCCACTCGAACTCTGATGATCGACTCACAAATTGTTTATCGTAATCCGAACTCGACTCGTTTGACGCAAACTAGCGAACAAAACGGATAGTATCAATCCACGTTTTGTTGCTCGTTCACATTGGACGAGCGAGTTGGAGGCATAAACAATAGCATTGCATTGTGTCAGTGCGCAGAGGCAACTTTCCTCGGATAGGAGAAACTTTATCGCTGCTCCTGGCATTTGACTGACTGCATCCGAATAGTCCAAACACATTCAACAACGGCGTTTCATGGTTTCTAGCTGAAAAGTGAAAAATCGAGGGGGCAGTTAATGCAGTCGTCATGTCATAGACGAGCGACACACCATGCTTGGCTGCTCCTTGGGCTCCGGATTAGCACGGTCAATTGGTCAACTTCTTTAAATCATAAATAACATACCTTTTTTGACTGCTGACGAAAGTCTTTGGAGATGCGGACGGAAGCATTCATGGAAATGTGCTGCGATGTACATACACTTTGGCACTTCCTGCATGCTCGGTGACTAGTGAGTGTAAAACTTTGTCGCAAATGAAGAACCGTTCCACGGACAAGACTTATCAATGCACTGCTATACGACCCAAATACGCAAGACCCATCTTCGTGAGTTTGAAGAAAGACACATTGTCATGATTCCTGCATTGATTATAGCTTTGGTTCACATACATCGTCCCAATGCACATTGATAACTTTTTTTTGTCTGGTGTGTTCTGTTTAATCAAGTAGGTCCAGCTGCGATGAAAGTTTTGCTGTCGGTGATAGATAGTACAATGTTTATGATTAGGGTCTTTGAAAGTAAGAGCTAAGTGATATATTTGTTGAAATAAGTTTGATTTGTAATGTTTTTTCGAAATAAATAAATCTCCCTATGTTACGTCTTATTCAAAACTAATTCAAATTTCAGAAAAGAGTTGTACTTTTTTAATTTTTGCTTGAACACGCCAACTAACATACTATTACATACCGTAAAAATGAAATTAACTGAAATACTGAAAAAGGTACTTATGATAGTTATCTTATTGAAAAAAAATTATTTCCGTAACCGTTAATGCTGTAACTGACATCATTAGACAGCTGGGATTTTATGCTTTTTAATTCCTTCAGACGTTTAATCCATGTGCAGACATGTTACGCATTAAGTGTAAATGGCATCGATTTTGCAAAAACTGTCTTATTGGAAAATCAGTAAAATGTATATGTTGTAACAGTTCGATCTGTTTACCTCATTAGCTAACCCGCATTAAAATTAATCAGCTTTAAGCTATGATAGTGAAGCGAGCAAGTTATCGGCGCAACGTTAATTGATGGATCAGAGAGTAAACACGACGAAACAAGAGGTTCGAAGCCAAAAGGTCATTATGATCAATAATTGAGCCGACGCCAATGACCATTTCACCTGTTCGATCGGACATCAATACCTGCACGACCCTGCGACTGCCTTCCACTTTGTAACGAACACACTGTTTGTACATTTTGGATTAGATAAGATTAAGAACCAAGCGCTGGTTTCAACCAGTCCTGTCCAATGCCGCTTATCGATGGCTAGCTATGTATTCCAATTTTTTTTGCCGAAAATTTGATCCACTTTCAATGTCATTTTAAACTGCACATTAAAAATCTAAAAATCTATACGCATTTGCAGTGGTTGTCAAAGGTACATGCATGCAATGCAATGTGTCGACCAAAGCCGCTGGCAGTGAGAGACATGCTTTTGCGTTGCGCCCCCCGCCACGCCGCAGGCTGCGGACCCTCCAGCAGACAGGGGAGACGAGAGAAAGCAAAAACCAGTGCAGCATGCGAGAGCACCCTGTGTCCTGTCGCGAAAGCGATGCAATCATTGGTCTTCGATTTCCTTTTTCGTCGAGGCGGCCGTGGCTGCCAGCCCCTATCTCTGATGGTTCCGCGATCTTTCCTCTTTTCTGTTTTGCATGTCGCTCACCTCCAAGGCCAACATGTTCGATCTCCTCACAATGGCTGAGGCTTGCCATGAAGCACCACAGCCAGAGGGTCATATCCACACTTTGTTGTCCGCGTTGTTCGAACACGTTTGCGTTTCGAGCTTGTTCCATCAGTTCCGTTTATAACTTCTGGCACTTTTCAGGATCGCACTTCCCAGTTCAGTCCTCTTCAAACATGGCTCCCGCGGCACGAGACATTAATAAGGAATCGACTTATGGATTCGTCTATGGCGTCTCCGGTCCTGGTAAGTATTATTCAGTTTGTATCCGGACAGCTGTATCGGTTTTCGATATTTGTTGATTGAAACTGGATAAATTTATATATTAATTATATGGCTTTCAGTCGTCACAGCCGAAAACATGGCTGGTGCTGCTATGTACGAGCTGGTTCGTGTCGGTCACTCCGAGCTTGTCGGTGAAATTATCCGTCTTGAGGGTGACTTCGCCACCATTCAGGTCTACGAGGAAACCTGTAAGTTGGCAAATACGAGTTTTGTTTTATATACTAATGCCTAATATTACAGCTGCCGTCACAATCGGTGATCCCGTGCTCCGTACCGGCAAGCCTTTGTCCGTCGAACTCGGTCCCGGTATCATGGGTTCCATTTTCGATGGTATCCAGCGTCCGTTGAAGGATATTGCTGATCTGTCTGGCTCTATCTACATTCCTAAGGGTAAGTTTAATGATTCACTTTCTCAATATGCTGTATTGCATCTGTTTGGATTGACGTTATATATATTTTCCTCCTTCCAGGTGTCTCAACCCAAGCCCTTGGCCGTGACATCAAGTGGGACTTCATCCCTAGCAAGGACATCACCGTCGGCTCCCACGTCACTGGTGGCGACATCATCGGTCTCGTCCATGAATCCCTCCTCATCAAGCATCGCATCTTGGTTCCCCCGACCGCCTGCGGTACCGTCACTTACGTCGCCCCTCCCGGCAGCTACACCATCCTTGAAACCGTCCTCGAAGTCGAATTCGGTGGCAAGAAGACCGCATTCCCCATGTTGCAAATCTGGCCTGTCCGTTCCCCTCGTCCAGTGAGCGAGAAGCTCGCCGCCAACAACCCGCTTCTTTGCGGTCAGCGTGTTTTGGATTCCCTCTTCCCCTGTGTCCAGGGTGGTACCACTGCCATCCCCGGTGCCTTCGGTTGCGGTAAGACTGTCATTTCGCAATCCCTCTCCAAGTTCTCCAACTCCGATGCCATCATCTACGTCGGTTGCGGTGAACGTGGTAACGAAATGTCTGAAGTATTGCGTGATTTCCCCGAATTGACCATGGAAGTCGATGGTGTCACCACCTCCATCATGAAGCGTACCGCTCTCGTCGCCAACACCTCGAACATGCCTGTCGCTGCTCGTGAAGCTTCCATCTACACCGGTATCACCCTCGCCGAGTACTTCCGTGACATGGGTCTCAACGTCGCTATGATGGCCGATTCCACCTCCCGTTGGGCCGAAGCCTTGCGTGAAATCTCAGGTCGTCTCGGAGAAATGCCTGCCGATTCCGGCTACCCAGCCTACCTCGCTGCCCGTCTCGCTTCCTTCTACGAGCGTGCCGGTAAGGTCAAGTGCCTCGGTAACCCCGAACGTGAAGGTTCCGTCACCATTGTCGGTGCTGTGTCACCTCCTGGTGGTGATTTCGCTGATCCCGTCACAGCCGCTACTCTTGGTATTGTCCAAGTGTTCTGGGGTCTCGATAAGAAGCTTGCTCAACGTAAGCACTTCCCCTCCATCAACTGGCTTATCTCCTACAGGTTGGTAGATACTTTTATTTATTCAACTCTCGCACAAACTTCATACAAAATAATACTGCTGTAAAAACACGCGCACAATCCAAATTTGAGATCGGTAGATATAGGTCATAGTAGCAAAATAGCGATTTGTGTAAAATAGGGAAGATATATTGGGAAAAGCTTTCAAGCAAAGCTTTAGAAATTGTCGAAATGGTGTACCGGGTCGTCAATGTAAGGTAAACCGGATGGTGATGTAGCTTCGGGAATGGTATAGCCAGCGGCGACGGTTGTATGTTCGCGTTGGCCACCACGCTTTCGGCGCTTGATGCAATGGGTAATGCTTGACAGGCAGACACACTACAAGCAAAATTTGTATGTATATTTGAAAAAATAGCATAAGGCACTAGGCAAGATAGAAAAACAGTTAACATTTATGGTTAGAAAGGAAAGTACATGGCACGTGGGTTAGTAAATATCTTATTTTGTGAGAAAAAGTTAATCAAGCGCGTGAGAGTAATAGGTCAACAACCGCGGGGTGTTTTTGAGATTGTAGAAATTGCCTACCGCATCAGCTTGGTTGTTCATGTAATCGATGTACTTGTACCACACAACATTGAGGCTGATAGCCATCATGCCAATGATGAAGCAGAACAAAAGGCCGCCAACTGTGCCGGAAATGACGAGCAAAATTGGCCAGTTGTAGTCTTTCTAAAAATTGGTTTTGTTTTTAAACTGCTGCGCTGTTTAAACTACTAACCTGGTAGAACAGTAAAATTGCGATAATGCCGGCCTGAATAAGCATAGTCACAACGCCTATCACGAGCGCTAAGAAATTGACAATGACGAGGTCGAGGATTTCCAACTTGAGTGAAAGAAGTAAACATCCGAGGGAAATTAGCCAGAAAAAACAAAATAGGATGAAGAGAATGTTGAAGGTGCGCAATGCTGGGAGCAAGTTGATAACCCAGCGGTCGGTGATAAACATCTGGACCTCATCGATCTGTTCAAATGGTCCGTGGAACACTTTCTGCTTCGTTTCGACCGTTTCATTTTCGCTGAGAACGCGGGTGGTTTCAATCGTCTGAAAATGTGGGGAATTTGCGCGGGTCTTAATTTGATACGCCATGGCGTAAGACTTACGTCGTATTCCGTCACGTTGGATACCAATTCGGACGTTTCAAAAGACGTTGCTAGGTCTTCATCGATAATCGAAGGGATGTCAGTGGCATTATTTGCGACAGAAATAACGTAGGCATAGCCACCAATGTGGACAAAGATGAGTAAAGTCAAAACAACACCCAGCAATAGAATGGATAGCTGCATGCACCAGCTGAAGAATCCAGTCAAGCGCGCGGGGATTCCACAAAATCCTTTAACCGTTTCAATGGAATGACCCCCGACGTGGATTTCATCTGCTGGTGGCGCGTTTTCGATGTTCATCGTCAAGCACACAAAGTTGGAGGACCTGCCAGGTGCGCGAGCTGGAGCGGCTGTCCGGGCTAGAGGGATGCCGTTGGTAGGGCCTTCTGCCACCGCAAAACCTGTCGTTGCCTCGTAGTTCGGGGGTGGTGGCGGGGCCGAGGTGTCAGTAACGACGTTGTTCTCCAGATACACGGACAAATTGTACTTTTTGACCAGATGCTCCAAGATGAAGTCGTCAACTTGAAGGGTGGAAGTGGATGAATACTTTCGCGGCGTCGATGAATGCGAACAACACGCGTCGTGCGACACTTCGGGAATAGGTTGTGCTGCTTCTGCGCAAGTTGCACTTATCCTGCGAAAGCGATTGGTATCTCTTCCAATTTGGCGCGAGGTTGTCACTGGAATTTTATCACTTTTTCGAACCGGTTGACTTTGATGCGCGATGATTGCCACTTGCAGCGAGCGTCAATACACCAAAATGGCCACAACCAATGCTGGTTGAAATTAAAGTCGACAGAGTGACAGCCGTAGGTCAGGCTGCTAGAAATAATTGACAAACGTGAAAAAGCAACACGTTTTGACGCGCGATGTTGCGATTCAGGTAAAATGAATTGCTATAGGGTTAGTGTTGTTTGAAGGAAACGGTTGACCCGACAAATACAACTGCGTTTCCGGGTGAACACAATGCTTTTCCTTGGAGACCTCAACGACTGTGCCCTGAGGTGTGTATGTTGTTAGAAGGAGAGCAACGGCAAATGACAGATTAATATGTTTTACATGCCCGTGTGAGCTACCGCCCGGGAAAACCTCACAGCTGTCAATGATGGTGACGGCTACAAGTAGGAGTTAATCTGCTTTCTCGCCCGTAACCTTAAGTAACCTAGCGCCTTCCGTAACAACCTTTTTGGTAGGTATGGCGGTGATTGGTGCCGTGGGGACACACACTGTGCACAGACCGAATATTTTCCAAGGAGAGTGAGTTTACGAGCGCATTGGCGGGGCTCGACAAGGCGTTTGGGGCGGTACGCAACGAGAAGGGAGCGCCGTTGCGCTGAGCTGCAATGACCATCGGGCTTCTGAAGTTGCCCGTAGCAACAACGCTGACTGCTCTCACGCAGGCAACTGGCATGGCGGTTTGTTCATCCAACACTCACAACCCCCATCATGTTCGGAAGAACGCGCATGCACAAGGCACCTTACGTCGGAACTCGCATGCAGTGCTTGAGGCACCAAATCCAATTTTAAGTGGTGGTTATTCTTTTTTTATAAAATCTGTTGCGCATACATCTCCCCTGGGTCGGTCGCTTATAGCTATAAAAGTGTGAGGGAACACTATTTCAAAATGCTAGACAACAACATTAAAATACGTTTTCCATGAAAGCACGTAACATGAGCAATTATGAATGGATAAAAAACAACCTTATTTCAGTAAGTACATGCGTGCCCTCGATGACTACTATGAGAAGAACTATCCCGAATTCGTCGCTCTCCGTACCAAGTGCAAGGAGATTCTTCAGGAAGAAGAAGATCTTTCCGAAATTGTCGCTCTCGTCGGTAAGGCTTCCCTGGCCGAATCTGACAAGATCACCCTCGAAGTCGCCAAGATCATCAAGGACGATTTCCTCCAACAGAACGGTTACACTCCCTACGATCGTTTCTGCCCCTTCTACAAGACCGTCGGCATGCTTAAGAACATGTGAGCCTTTTCACCGCTAATTAAATTAAAATTTTAACGCGTTTTTCTATGTTTTGCATTCTTTAGGATCGCTTTCTACGACTTCGCCAAGCACTCCATCGAAGCGACCGCGCAATCTGATAACAAAGTCACCTGGAACATCATCCGTGACCACATGGGCGATTTGATCTACCAGCTCAGCGCCATGAAATTCAAGGTTTGTAATTTGTTAATTTGATTTCCGATCGGCGGCGGCAAATCGTAATTACAACCCACGCTTTGCAGGACCCCGAAAAGGACGGCGAAGAGAAGATCAAGAAGGACTACGACGAATTGTACGAACAGTTGCAAACTTCCTTCCGTAACCTTGAGGACTAAGTGTAGTGCTCTGGTGTGTATATGTAGCGGATTTCTACTACACAAATTTCATGACGACACTCACTTGTCTCGGATCCCTTGTAATTCCATTTCACTTTTGTCAGTTGTTTATTTTTTCCTCACCTTAACTGCACTTGCGCTAACGTTTCTAACTTTTGCAGATATCCTATTCAAATTCCTTAACAATCTTTGTAGTCGTAAGAAGCTTGTCTATTCTGGTTGTGTGATCCTCCTTGTTCCTTATATTCCTTTTTATAGTATTATAGAGAGAAAATAATTGATTCGACATAGTCCTTTTACTGTGATAGCTAATAAGCGATAAATTATGATATGCTCTTTTATAAAGTTATATATGAAATAAAGGTGTAAATCGTAATAATGGGGGTATTGAAGGTGTAAACAAGTTCGCAAAACAGCTGGTGGTTATCCACATGCGCAACTTTGCACAATCATGTTTGGGAGGAACTTCACGTGAATTCCGCCCTCATCGTCCATGTAAACTATCTCCAAATCGTCAGCAAGATCCGCGGCACAGCACAGTTCCATGTCGTACATAAAGAGAACCTCAGAATGCGTCACCTTCCGCAAGGCACCCAAATCACAGTAGCCAGTGCAATAGTAATTTTCAAACACCTTTGGGTAGATAATGAAGTTCCATTTTATGCTAGTAAAGTCTACTTTATAGGGATATCGACAGCAGGTGTCATTTGTTGGCCTCTCAACATCACCTGTGCCTGTGTCGACGCTACATAACGCGGTAAGCTCCTTTTTTTTGTAGTTGAAATCTCGCTTGACTCGCCGTTTTGTGTTCGACATCTCGAGATAGTATACACGGTGTGACACCAATAACGGCATTGTTTCAGTCAATTGACCATCCTTGTAAATGGAAACCTTGACCATGGCCCCGAAGTTTGTTGACGAATCTGCGTTCCATTTTCGGACAAGAGGTGTAATAACCATTTCTTCCCACTTTTTGATAGATTCACTCGGGTTCGTCTGGAATGACAACGTCAATGAATCCCTACATTAAAGGATTAAAAGCACAATTAGCAACACTTACTGCATTGTCAAAGTGATTCGGTTTTTGTGAATGCCGGTACTCAACTACCTTGTCGTTGTTGATGAAGACGTAAAACTGCAGCTTATATTCATATCCCGGATACTTTGTTTTGATGTGTCCAATGTCAACGTGTAACGTTGCTTCATCGAACGTATAACTCGCCAACTCAGCGATGTTAAACCATATCCTGTTCTCGTCATCTTTGCAATAAGGGCACGCTGAAATGCTTGTGGTCTTACAGTATATTATACGTCGAAGACGCTATTTGACAGCTACTTTTCAAGGTTTTTTAACCAAAGTGTCAACTAATCAGACATTTCGGGGGTAGGTTGACGGAAATCGAGTCTGACATCTTAGCGTTATCAGTGGGAAAGCTGCGCCAAAGCGCTGCAGGTATTACGTAAAAAGTCTAGCATCAGACGTATAAAAAACGCAAAAATGTGTTCTAATAGTTCAATGATGCCAGAAAACTCACTTTTCGATTGAATGGTAAGGTGCTCGCTCCCACTATTTCTCATATTGCTGTCTTGGAAGTATTTAGAGATCACTGAATGCTCTTGGTTGCGTCGGTGACGGCGTCGGCTGAGGCGTTCGTTTTTCAAGTGCTTTGCCTTTGCCATGGCGAACTGCAAATGAGACAATAAAATTTTGACATAACTCACAATGAGTGTAAAGAGACCCCAAAACTTTTTTACTACAGATGAGCAGCATTAACAACATAAAAACTTAATGAAACAAACGATTTTTGATTATGTCAAACAGACTCACATTGTACGACAATGCCCGTGCTTCTGGTGAAACCATCTGTTTGCCCGGCCTGTAATCAGGTCGAATTTTCTTCGCAATTTCTAGTTTCATCTTTTCGGCTAGGATTTCTTCCGGATAGACGAATAAGTCATCTCTCAGCAAATCATTGTTTCTTCCAAAATGCCTGCTTTCACGTACCGTTGCATCCACAAGACCATAAACACACGCAACAAAAACGAGCAAATGCAAGATCCGAGACCACATAGCGGCGTAAAATGGCAACAAAAGCCTGAAGGCTAACAGCTTTTATGTGAACCAAGGTCAAAATATGACAGTAGGACAAAAACACCTCGATGCGGGCCAGACTAGGTGAAAGGCCGAGCCGTCAATCACGCTATCTAAAACATCAAATTACCCAGTGTGTACTTTACTGCGAAGTAAAATAAGTGTTCCAAAATATGAGTGAACTTTATAGACTGCAAACACGTTGCAACTTGCAAGTACTTATGATCTAACTTGGTTAAAAAACGTCTGTGAAACCCACCACTAACAACTGATAAACCAGTCAACACACCAATACCCGGAACACAACAAACAGTTACGGTGTCAGACGATTAACTTGGGTCGACGGAGTCTACCCTTCAGACATAAAATGGTCGTTCTTATTGTCCTTTTAACAACCGCGATAGCCATGGCTAGTCAAGTGTTCGTTTCTTGCAACCGTGATAACACAAATGGGTATTGATCCAATCAAAAGTAGCACCTATAAAAGATTTCTAAAAAAATTGCTATTTTTAACCCAATGTGCTCGACCTGCAATATAGTTTTTTTTCTTGTTCACATAAATTATCACATTTGCTGAATGATGTCTGAAAATCTCGTTTCGATCACTTTTGCAGGGGTCTCTGATAAAATCAGACTTGATGTGTGGCCGGTATACTTCCAACTTTTTTACAGTTTTTCTCATCGACCTCACACACTAGAAAACGATAAATTAGGTTTTATGGAATTTTTTTTTGCCGATAACGTTACATTATCAAAGCCCCGTTAACGTTCCACTTGTTGTCAGCCGTTTTTTCACTACATCAGCCGTTACGAGCGTTATTTATTTGCGAACCGCTTGGTATTGTGCTTTCGACCAAACTTAATTCTGTTTTAATCCAAACTACCGTAAATACACTGAGCCACTTTTAGATGCCCTTCCCATGTTTTCAAAATGCTCATATTTTTTGTCTGTTCTTGAGAACGTACATCAAGTATGACAAGCAAAACGCTATCCCTCGTGTTTCACAATGGCCTTCTGAAGCTGGAGTGATTTTGGCATTGTGTGTGCATGGTGGTCGTTTCCGGGCGGTATCCAGTTCCTTGTTATTATCGGATTCTGCTAAAACTTTTCATCCAGGTTGTGTGTCAGAGAGCGGTCGTCGGATCTTTGAGTGCAGTGCCTGACAAGAACAATTGCTATTCTTGTTGTGGGAAAAGAAAAGTACTACCATAGACGAGCAAAGTGGCTTCAACCGGCAATTATTTTTGCAGGAGTCTTGTTTGGAGGGGAGATAAATAGACGTGGTGGAAAGTTTTTTCGGCAGTTTCACGAACAAAGCGCTCGGTGGGACGCAGCTTGCGGTTTAAGATGTCTCGTGCTAAGACTTCTGATGATATTTTGAATATCAATGTTGGCGGAAAAAAGTATACTGTAAGCTTATCAGTCGCATGTTTTTTTGTTTTTCATAATAAACATCTTTTCCAGGTCCGCCGCACTGATTTACTCGCCGATCCGCGAAGCAAGCTAGCCGAGTGGTTTAAAGCTGGCACCACAAAGCCAATCGCCACTGATAAAGGTGGCAACATCTACATTGATCGTGATGCCAAGTGTTTCCGACACATTCTATCCTACCTCCGTCTGAAGAAAGAAAAGTTCGTGCCATCGATGGCCCTTCCCAGCAAGCCCGATGATCTTGCAAAGTATGCTTTTTTAACCGGTAAAAAACCTATTTTAATATTCGGCTAATGTTTCTAGGCTCGTCGGTGAATGCGAAGCCCTGAATCTCGTCGAGTTGAAAGAACTCGCTCTCGAAATGCTCCAAAAATACCAACGCACCGAGGAACAGCACTACGTAACTTCCTATGTCCAAATTGCCATCCGCGACTATGAATCTTGGCAATTCGAACGTGAACAGGTAACCAGGTGTTCAAGCACTGCACGTGTGTTCACATTAACTTGTCGTCATTGACAGTTTTTAGGGCGCCCCCATTAAAAGCCGTAACAAGTCCGTGTCCGACGAAAACTTCCAAGGAAATTCGGCCTACGACGACTGGGGAATGTGATTACGACCCAAATAAATCTATCCAACATCCATAACAAACTCCATTATGATACTGTAACTTAAAACTGCTTTTAGATGTGCTTTAAATATGTATATTGATTTGCCATAGTCGCACCTGTTCTAAAATGCTTGTATATGCTTTGCCATTGGAATGTACATTAGTAAACAGACTTAAACCACATGGCTTCCACAGGATTGCTCAATAATCACCAAGGTTACAACACTTCAAGGCCCCCGTGCCAGTATGAGCATTTGCAATGTATCCATAGCAACCGCGCACCGTCTTTTGCGTTTTTCAGTGCCATGGGCAACGTTAACTTGCGCACGGTGTCATAGCCGGATTAACTTAGGCTACTTGACCTTCATGAAGCTATGGCTTACTGTCTTTGCGTACTAATAATGATAAAACGAACATAGCAACGCGTCCCTCATATGTTCCTTCGTGGCATACTTGTTGCGTCCAAAAAGCGGAAACGTATTCCTATTTCCTTGTCTTTTCAAAAGTCCGTTGCAAAAAGCTTCTTAGAAATTCCAACATTGTTGTCTGAACACACAATGAGGTGGTCACTCACCGTGTAAAATTAGCAGGAAATAGTAGCCTCTGTAACGTCGGACCGTTTTTAGTACAAAATGCCCCAGGATATTTTGTATGTTCCTGTGGGTGATACAGTCGCTGATACGGCATTACGTGAAGCAACTTCGGCAAGTTTAGCTGCGACAACATCGATATTGCTGGCTGTTCTTGTGTTGGCGTCATTTTTAGCTAATTTGTTGTTGATAGCAACTATTTTATCCAGGTAACCGTAAAACTGGAGAAGTGTAATATAGAAGTTGAAAATTTTAGTTACAAGCTTCGAAATTGCGTAATTTATCTCGTATTTTCCGTGTCAGCATGTATAAACATCTTGGATACGTTGTTTGTCATGTTTTTATCAGTGTTGTACATTGCCAACAGTAATTGGACGTTTGGTGATGGTTTGTGTCGCACAAATGCGTTTTTCCAGCAGGTTGGTTCTAAACAGTGGTTTATTACCGTAATCTTACGTTTTTTACAGTTCGTCTTTCTCAAAGGCTTGTTTATGATCGTAATCATGGCCATGGAACGTGTCACTAGTTTGGTAACCGCATGGAGGGAACGTGCAACTGCAAAGCATTTCTGTCTTCTTCTGCTGGCCTTAACAGCTGTGGCATTTGCATTTTCAATACCCCTGGCCGTACCAGCCTTTCCGGTCCAGGTGTTTCACTATCGGTTTCTTTGTGGAATCGGAAAGTAAGCTGTTCGCATTGAAAATACAACTTTCAATAATGTGTTTTTTTAGCCAATCGCCTTTGGCTTACAACATTGTGGAGATCCTTGTTTATTTCGGCACTCTAATTTTCCTGCTAATCTGCTTTGGATTTATCCTCAAAAAAGGCAATGAGCCAAGGTCACTCCCCGTTAAACCCCAGGACTACGAGCGATTCATTATGGAAACTCGAGCTATTCAAGAGAGTCTGATCCTTGGAAAGCTGGTCATGTTTGTCACAATGGCTTATGTAATCCTGCAAGGGCCATTCATCGTTATGACATTCATCGTTCAGGTAAGCGATTTTCTTTCTTTTTACGTGTTTGAACGCTTTACAATTTTTATATATAGCAAAATGAACACAAAACAGACTTGGTACGTGAGAATTTTGCTTTTCAGATTGCCAATAGCTGGGAAATCTCTCCATTGGAAGAGGAAGAATACGCAGTTCCGCAGGATGCAGATACTCTTATTACATGGTTGCGGTTCTTCTTTCCACTGGTCATGCCACTGATTATTCTGGCATGCTGCCAAGATATTTGGACAAAGGTGACAAATCTTGTGTGTTGTCGACGCTCAACAATGGGCACGACAGGCTCCTGGGCGTCACAGGGCGCAGGTCGACCAAAAAGTAAGCGTTGCTTTTAAATTTTTATGGATTTTGCACTCTTTTAAACGCTGACTTGAAATGTTTTTCAATGAAATGAAAAGCACTAGGACCAAATTTGAAAAAAGTTGTTATTCGTCCATGATTTTAGGTTCTACACCCATTGTCCCCAACAATGTGTTGACGTTGGTGGCGACATCGGAAGGCCTACAGCTCCGGTTGCCCGAGAATAACTACCAACGGCCTCCGCCAAACATGCCGATGGAAGTCGTAAGTCAGCCCCAACGCATTATTGGATCTCGGGCCATGCTCCCGGAAAACCAACAAGAACCACCATCACCCATGCTACATCAACAACAGCTACATTCGGAACCACCGAGGCCAATGATAGACGATTATCAGCCGCTGGAAGAAGCAAAGAAGTCAAACATGTACGGGAAAGCAGAAAATGTTGTCATTAAAGCGACTTCGACGCAGCAAATGACGGCCGTCTGTGGGTCGAGTACGATTCATTCAAAACAAAAGAAAACGACAAAAACTACAGTTAAAAAGAATTCAGTCGTCGAGAAGGAGGTGAAACCAAAAGGAAAAGTGGCTTCAAAGAAGAAACAAAATACAAAAGCAGCGGGCCAGAAAGATCCGCCACCGCGATGGAGGTCTTGAAAACTTACTGGTGTTTATGATTTCTTCTTACTGTAATGCTAATATTTATCAACCAACTTATCTCAATAAACAAGTTTGTCAAAATGAAATTCAGTTTATTATTATTGAGCAAATATTCAAGGGTGGACACCGGGCCGGGCCAGCCCGAGCCGGCCCGGCCCGGCCCGTAGTTGAG
>KB455553.1:21750-42019 GCA_000341325.1 Panagrellus redivivus | reverse complement strand
TTGAGTTTCAAACACAGAGCAAGCTCCGGTCAGAACATTCCTAGTACCTTGAGATACTGGGTTAAAAACCAACGATAACGACGTCTCTGCACGCTGATGTGCGAACTAGCTGTGAGACATTGTGTGTGTCCCGGTTCTTCCGCAGTCAAATGGTCTCTGTCGCCTGCGCTCTCTCGCGTTTGCTGCGTCTCTTGCTGTGTTTTGTCAATAGCTGGTTGAGGTCATTGTACGTAGATTGAAACTTTGATTTGAGGGATAAATTTTTGTACGATTGTTCTGTGCTTGCTTACTTGTTATCAGTCAATGTAAAGCCTTTTCCAAAAAAGAACAATTTTCGGTTCCGCGTTATACGGTGCTTTTAAATCAAACCAAGCCTTGATGACTGTTCATTTTCACGTCAGTTTTATCGCACGATGTTTGACATTCAATTCATAGTGTAAATCAAATCCAGCTTTATTGCTCAATCATCTTAGGTACAAAAAGTGCAAAACGCGTGTAATACCATTTCAATGTTTGTGTTTGAAGTCAATGCTGTTCAGTGGGCCGAGTTGGTGAGGCCAGAGGCGCCGGGGCCGGCAGCGGGGGCGCCGCCTTCAGGGCCGCCCTTGTTGGAACCCCAGACGTAGCCGTAGTAAGGTGAAGCCACGACGGCACTCGGGTAGTAGTACGATGGCCACACGTACTGGGCGTTCACGGCGAACACGGCCAGGGCCATAACGGCGAGCACGAACATGCTGAAATGGATTCATTGAACGGGGTTCAGAGCCATTGGCAAACTCACAGCTTGGCGGACATGATGATTCGAAGGAAGGCAACTGAGGCAGTGGCTGTCGAGACTGAACTCGCCCCGAGGCTTTATACCCAGTTGACTGTTTGCTCAATGTTCTAGTCCCCGATGCGCGAAATGCGGTGCACTGTTTGAAGGGCTCGGAACCGCCTCAGGGCTTATTGACACTCCCTGTTTGAATACTGCTTTTTTGTGTCATCACTTTTTGCGTGACAGCTTCACGTTCCTGCAGATGTGATGTTCTCGAGTTTCTACCGGTTATGTATTTACAGTGAGGAGTACAAAACTGTACAAGTTCTATTTTTATCATTAGAAAAGGTGTAAAGCAACGATTAGATCTGTTTTAAAGATGACATTACTTAGGATCCTCATTTGGTGGCGTTATCGGTTTCGGTTTCGACGGTTCCCCGAATCCAGATTCCTGCTGCGTCGATTGTTCCGGAAGGTTGACCCTACCTATGGCGGCGGCTTCCTTCTCAGACAATGGAATGCCATAGTTGATCTTGGCCAGTCTGGCAAGGCGTTCATCTTCTCTGGCATCATTAGGCTTCGTGAATCTGATAGTTTTGACCATTCTATTGCTCTTTTCAATCAGCTTCTCTTCCTGTTGGAGCTTCTCCGACAGAATCGTCGTCGTATCGACGGGGGACGGCGTTTTTACGGCACTTCCGGACGGGATCGTGCAACAAGCGGAATCGACGGATTTGGTCTTCTCTTTCGATTTGACGACGATGAAGGCTTTTGGTGGGTTTTTGATCTCTGTCGATGGTTTGGAGGTCGACTTCTTGGATTTTGACTTTTTGGAGCTTTTCTGGGTTTCGTCCATCAATTCGACGACATCGGAAGGCTCAAGCAAGACCGGCGGGGTTTTGGGGTTCTGGGCCGGGACAACGACGGTCTGCTTTGAAGCGGACTTGGAATTGGAGTTGGTTGGGACCGTTGGGGCGACGTACTTTGGCCTTGACTTTATGGACGTTGTGGATTTGGATGTTTTTTCGGAGGTTTCGCTGACGATGGCCTTTTCGGACTTCTTCGACTTATCTGGCACGAGAGAATCGGATTTTTTGTCGCCTTCTTTTGCCGATTTTGACTTTGTTCCGATGACTTTTTCCGATTTCGATTTTGATTTAGAGGCGGACTTGGACTTTGATTTGGATTCAGACTTCGATTTCGACTTTGATTTTTCCTCCTTCTCTTTCTTCTGCTTTTTGACCGGCGGATCGAACTTGCAGAACCAAATCGACAAAGCGATCGCCACAAGGATCAGCAATCTGCAACCATGTCCATAACACCCAAGTACGTTATGCCATAAAAGCCATACCCGAAAAACACAGCCACAATAACATAAATCGCGATAGATCCATTGTATGCATCGTTCAAATCCTTTTTACCCTCTGCCGCCGATTCTGTGATCTGGTCCGGATTCCTTATAATAGTGACCCCAGTCAACTCGATGGCACAGTGCAAATTGACGAAACTAATTTCGAGGGAGCTGTCGATTTCGTATTCAAAGGGAGCAGAGATGAGTTTGTTGTTGGAGATGTAGTTTTGGTTGTTCTTGATCGTGATGGTATCGACTGAATCCGAACCATTATCACTAAAACGACACTTATGGCATACCGATTTCATTGTTGACAGCAAGCGTGCTACCCTCCGAATGAACATGCATCGTAGCAAAGCCAGTCGGACAAAGAAGGCTTCGGGGAAAGTTGTAGGTCGTTTTGTAGCAGATGGTGAAGCTGCAAAGACGTTTTACAAAACAGAAAGGATAAAAGTTGCCTACGCTGCTCCAGGGCATGCTTCAGGGAATCGAACACCGATGGAGGTACCGGTTAGGACGAAATGGCCGCTGCCATTGTGGTCGACGTGGCTAAAAATTGGAAGTTGACTGTGGTTTTCTAAAAAAGACAGAATTCGACGTACACGACATCATCACCAGTTTGATAATAATGCTTGGATGGTCGAGCTTTGGAGTAAATAGGAACAAAAACACTAATAATAGCGGCAAATAGGATCCATCTGGCAGATGGGTGCCACATCGAGCCAGCCGCGCTCTAGGGTCGAATGGCTTTTCGAAACCATTTCCGATGTTCGTCGACAGTTTAGTGATAGGCAAATTTTTGTCTCCTGGGGTCGTGTCGACTAATAAAAGCTTCAAAAACACGTTTTGACACAGTTTTTGTTGTAAAAATTTTATATCAAAAAATTTTGAAATTTAAAATAAGTAAAAAATGCTAGCCCAGCGCAAGATTTTCAACTTTCTGTTTTTCTCATCTTTTTTGTCACTTTAAAACAGATTTTTTTCCCTTATCAACTTGCAATTTTTGCCTCAATTCTATCCAAATTTAACACCAGTCTTTATCACATCTAAATATCGAATCCATAACCACGAAAATAACATATGACGGTCAAACTTATTACATGAGAATGCAAAAATACGCCGGTAGGAAATGAGACATAAGCATAATGGATTGTTATCATAATATTGAGGAAGGATTGGGCACGGAAAGTTAGTACTAGTGGTAGCTTCTTGTTTTGTAACCATAGATTGACTGAGAAAAGTAAAACAATGCTGAAACGTCGTGACTGAGTGAGCGAAGAATGCAGGAGAGGCGGGGGCGTAGTTATACATTGGTTTTCATATCAGTTTGCAGAGAAGCAGATGGACCTTGAATTGACTTTGAATTGAGTTCGAAAAGGGAAGTGGAACCAGAAGTTTGTTTGAATTTGACCGAAAAGAAGGGCGGAAGTGGTGGATTGTTGTACATACGCAATTGATTTGGCTCAGCATGGCTTGGATTGGCGTGTCAGAGCGAGAATCGGGCGCGAAGGCATCTTTCGACCAAGTTAAATGACTAAATATTTGACTTTAAAATGTGAAAAACTATGCCGAGATAAAGTTTTTTTGATTGATAAAAACGAAGGACCCTGTTTGCGGAGGTGTTTGAGTGTGGTTTTTCTGGTTGCGCTCATCACTGAAGTCATTCGACGGCCATGATGGCACTGGCCCCAGGAGGCGGCTCCAAATGTGTCGGAAATGGGGCCGCGCCATGGAGATAGTGCCAAAACCGATCAATGGCATCAGTGAAAAGTGACAGACACGATTTAGGTTGGCGGATTTGGAAAAACACTTTTTCGTCGTTGGTGGTCCCAAAACGAAGAATTCGTCGTTGGTGGCCCCAAAACAAAAAATCACCTTGGGTGGTCCCAAAACAACAAACCATCGTTGGTGGTCCCATAACGAAAAAGCGTCCCAAAATCCCACCAAGACCCGATTCCTAAAAGGTATCCGTTGAAAGACTGTAGGGCACTAAGAAAACGTCACCAATTATGATAACACTACAAAAGACAAGAACCGAAGTGAGAAAAAACACATTCAAAAAGAACCGCGCATCATTCCTGGAGTTTTTTGGATAGGGAATCGTAAAATAAGAAATTTCACTGGAGAACCGAGAAGTTTGTTGTTTCTTGAAAGATACACATTCGAAAAAACGCAAAGGCAGGGATAAAAAGGATTAAGGAAGATTTGGAGGGTCCCGCATGGATTTTGGAGATTAATCGTCGTCGTTTTTAAGGGCATCTGATATCGAAATGAAATGCAAAGAGAAACATGGTACAGTACAAATGTGTCACAATAACATTCCTGCGTAAAGATTAGGCAAAAGTTTAGAGCGCCGTGAAGGGTCCCACAACGAAAATGGCCCATAAAAGTGTACTGTATGCACCTACAGTATACCCCTCCCAAAAAGTAACTATCCCAAAGCAAGAGTAGAGATGATTAACAACAACAAATAAGCATAGTTTCGTCTATTTCCTTTTCTTCTTTGTGGCAAAAATGAATGTACAACCTGTTACTGACAATTACCAAACATATATGCATAGGGTGGAGCTGGTTATATTAATTAAAATGAGGAGAGACATACATATTATTTCGGTGAGAACACTTTGGAAAGTTGTCAACTTGACGCAAAAACAATTCATAATAGTAATAGACTCGTGCCGGGATGAGAATGGTCAATCAAGGAGCATAGAGAGAACGATAAATGTGGTTACAACAAACAAAATATCAAAGACGACAGCGGGGATTACACGATTTTCATTCTTCTCTCTAATGGAAACCGCATATCGCCTAGGGGTAAAAAACAAATGTCGTACAACGTGTAAAAATGATGTTAAAAACAAATAAGCAGTAATGGTGTGTGGGTAGTTGTTACGTTCCTTCGAATCCGGAAAGGTTGAAATCACTTTTTGAGGCCATCGTATCGGGGAATAGAAAGCGTGTAGGTGAGTAGACAAGTAAATGAGGGGACGCCATGATAACATATAAGGCTTTTCAGTCAAAGTAGAAGAGATGATTCGTGTGGCTGGGTCTTTACCACAACTGGCCGACTTCATTGCCGAGGGGCGTGGGAAGGTCGACGCCAGAGCTGGGCAGATTGTCGATCGAGGCGAGCTCATCGGCGAGGGATACTGGAACAGTGTGGCGTTGAGGAGGCTGCAAATACGCAGACAACAAGGACTCACCTCGCGGCGCACTCAGGGCATTGTGGATCTTGTCGCGGTACTGGTCGAGTTCGGCCTTGACTTCGGCCATTTCGGCGTTGATGCGGTCGACTTCCATCTTGCGAGACGGGTCCATGGCGATGGACTCCTTGCGGGCTTCGAGATGCTCGACATGGGCCACGTGGTTCAGCATCGTGTTCAACAAGTTGAGCGTGCTCGTTGCCAGATGGTGGTTGGTCAGGGCACCGCTTGAATTGAGCAAGTTCATGTCAAGAAGGTTCTTGCTGACGGCGAGACGCAGTTTTGTCGCGATCTTACTCGCTTCAGTGTCGTTGGTGGTGTCTAAAACGACAAACTTTCAATTTCAATTCATTTATTTATGTGCCATTGTATAATGTAGATGCAAAAAGAGAATACAAAAATCAAATCAAATACAATCCGGGTCAAAAAAGAAAGATATGTATGTATGCTAGTAAGAGAAGTAAAGTGAAAGATAGGGTTAAGAAGTTAGCCTTGAAAGACAGCGTTAAAGCCACTCACGTTGCACTGGAACTTGGAAGTCGAAGCCACCGAGCGGGGGAGCAGCAAATGGCGGCGGACCAGCACGAGTCCAATCAGCAGCGGGAGCAGCTTGGGCCGGGGCAGCGGGGGCCGCAGACCATCCATTATTCGCGTGAGGAGGCACGTGGACGAAGCTGTTCGAGCCCGGGGCCATGCCAAAGTTCGACGGAGGTGGACCACGAGGACCATCAGACCAGCCACCACCGATCGGTTGAACGGGAGGTTGCGGAGCGGCAGCAACAGGCTGAGACTTCTGTCCCGGAGGCGCTGGTGGTGGGCCCCAGCCGGATTCGAGCTCATCTTTGCCTTCACGAAGGGGATCAGGGTGATGGAGGTTCTCGGCATCTTCATCATTTGGCGGCTGGATCCAACGGCGAATCTCGGACGAGTTCTGCTTGGCCGGATCGCCCCAAAGTGCTGTGCCGGTATCGCGTTGCCACTTGCGGAGGTCGCCATTCGGGTCCTGCCACATGGAATCATCGTTCTGGACCTGGGGCTGGAAGGTGCCCATAGCAAAGGCTGGTGGGACCGCATTCACGCTAGCGCCAGGATGGTGGTTGTGGTGAGGGGGCTGCATCGGCATCAATGGAGGCCGTCCAGGCTGCATCATCATGCTGGGAGGACCGCCATGAGGAGGCTGCTGACCAGGATGGCCGAAGGGGAAGCGTCCACCGTTGTTGGGACCATTCATGGGGTGGTGCATGCCGTGATGGCCGTTGTTGCCGAATTTGTCGTTCATCCAGGGCTGTTGTTGTGGCTGGCGATGGCCGTGAGAGAAGTGAGGGCCATTGTGCATCTAAAAGTTGACAAATTAGCCTTGATGAATCTCAGAAAAGCTATCACTAACCATGCGATCATTGTAAGCTTGCTGCTGGGGTGGAACAAAGTTATGACGACCATGTCCAAACTGATTGCCCATCGGCATGTTGCCAAAAGGCGGACCACCAAAATCGGGACCTGGGCCGGGCTTGTTGCCGAAATCCATGTCCCATTGGCCGCGCCATTGGCTGGTGGGTTCGTTGTCAAAGTGCACTAAAACTGATCAAGTTTTATAAAAACTTCTTCCAAATTGACCAAAAAGAACCTACATTGTTGCTGCATGAATCCACGACCCGGCGGATGCATTCCATCGGGACCACCGAACGGAGGTCGTCCGCCCATGGCTCCACCGGCATCAACGTTCCAGGGCGTTGCCTGATTCACCTCTTGACGGCCCCATTGGCCCCCACCACCATGTCCGAAGCCATCTGGCGGCTTTCCGATGTTCATGTGCATCAGCTCCTGGTCAAGGATATCGGTACCGAGGGGATCGGCATTGCTTGGCGGGCCCCAGGCATTGTTTCCCGGCTTGTTATCACCGCCGGACGGGCCTCCGAGGCCTCGGCCATTCCATGCAGCCTTCGCACTGGCGTCATCGTAGACGAAGTCGTTCTTATTGTTGCCACGAGAGCCAGGTGGCGCCCATGTGGACAGTTTGCTGTTCTGTAAACCCTAACATAAAAAGCGTGCTAAATCGATCCGATTCAAGGCAATCGACTTACGTGGTTATTGAGATCATTGTGGGTCGGATGGGGCTTCCAGACCGTGTCGACGCTGCCGCCCGGGAAATACCCATTCCCTTCGTCGCCAAACATCATAGTAGTTGTCTGACGAATGTTCAAAATCAATCAATAGGGGATGCTAATCACGCGCTTTGATGGCAAGGCATATGCTGGATCTGAGTGCGTTGCAAAGAGAAGATAGTTGTCCGTAATCGAGAGAGTGCTGCGCTTAACAACAATCCACAACACTGACACGTAGGTTGGCAGAGTTCAATCAATAAGCAGTCGTGACGAAAAGTAGTTCAATCAATCAAGCTACACGTTCGAAGGAAAACCCGGGTGTCGAGAGAGATTGATGAAACTGATGATCTGGGGGAGGGATGGAAGTGTCGATGGACCTGCCTGGTTGTTGATTAAATGTCGAAATTGAGAGAAATGAGTAGGTAGAAAGAATGATAGCCGTCAATGGTTTCGAGATCGAAGGAAAATAGCACAAGCGAACGCTGCTACGTGAAACGATGGTTCGAGTTGGATGGTATGACGACGACGATTCGACGTGATGTTGGTTTCAGTGATCCAAGGTACCCTCATGCGCGGGTGCAGCGACAACGTGAGGCGCCTGAAATGGATTGGGGATCAATTTCATGGTAAGGAGCTGGGAATCAATGACGTCACGCGGCCAAAGGATGGGATGGGTTGGATGGTTAATCCGGTTCGCGTGGTCAGGAGCGTCTTTGATGAAAGCCGACGCCTTTGAAATGCGGTCAATTAACGGCGGGGGGAAACGTTAGTTAACGTGAAAGCGTGGAGGCAAAAACAAATAGAACATGGGCGAAGCAAGGCAAGCTCGTCGATTGATAGTCAGTTTTACCCCCCTTTGCTACCTGTCAATTTGTTCGCCCTGGGGTTGGCTGGGGGTGAAAATGCAAGAGGGGGGAAAGAAGAGCAAAGCCAACACAGTGATGGGGGCTCGAGCGACACACAATTCAGTCAGCCATCAACCAACCATCCATCCATCGGGTCAATCGATCTACTTGCCTGCCTGCCAGTCAGAGCAACAAACCAACCAAAGTCGTGATCGGGCGACGGCCCGTCGGGTGCGCTTTTCTCGCTGCGCTCGCTCACTCCGAAGGAAGGAGAGGAGCACCGCGACTATACTCACACAAAAAGCGAAATACACGGGGGCCGACGCCGTTGGCGGCGACCAACGACAACGACCGCCGCTATACCACCACTTCGATGGATGGGTTCGTGTTGTTGCGACGCACAAATATAGGAAAGCCGCGGGGCTGGTGGTACAGTATATATGATAGTTGACGGCCATCACAGCAGGATAGGATGTACGGGGAAGTGGTCTACGTTGATCGACGTGAAAGAGCGCCTTCAGGCGTATCGGGCGTGTGCGCGAGAGATAAAAAAAGCAGGTCGACGGGGGGACTTTTGGGATCTTTAGGGGGAAGTGGAAGCTTTCAAAGTTTGTATTCAAGTCAGGGGACGGCATGGCGTGACTATTATGACCGTTTCCACCTGGCTTTGTTAAGGAACAACAAAAAAAGCGCAAAGGACAGCGTTCCACAAAGGGGTAAGCACGTTATCGATTGAAAAAATAAAGAAAAAGCGAACGCTCGGTTGCACAAATAGCCCTAATCTAGCTAACAAACGACGCGAAAGATAAAACCACGCAAAAAAGCCGAATCAAAAAAAAAGTGGGATGAAAAGATCGAAGCTCGCAAGATCAGCGAAGGCTCCGCGCACGTCAGGGAGTCGTTCGTGGTAACCCGGGCCCGCCGTAGGCGTCGAGTCGACCGTCGAAGCGAGTTTGTCTGCCCTTGGTTGAGCTCTGAGAGCTGCTGCTGCTATTCGTTTGTTCACATGTTAGGTCCTTCTCGTCGGCAGCGCCAGCCTTCCGCAGTCGACGATGCGAGTGCGCCCGCGGCAGAGACCGAGAGGAACTCCCCGCTTTCACTACACGCGTCCATAAAGAAGGTACCGTAGTGCTGAGCCGCCAGCGGCTCGAAATAGGCAAAACATGGCAGCGGGCAGCGAGCGAGAGCCTCCCTCCGACCGACCAAAAACGAACACGAAGAACGCTGCTCCGGGCTGTCGGCCGGTCGTCAGCAGTCAACGAGAGCGCCCCCAGCCGGGCAGGCCTATGGCCATCGATGTAAGCAGAGCAAATGTTGTTCTTTGATGATTATATTGGGGGCAAGGGCAATGGAGAAGAGGGTTCGGCCCTCTCGGCTCATTAAAGCTAATTAATAAGCGGCTTTCAAGCACAAAAATGCGACAAAACACGCATTCCGAAACGTCTAATGTAATCCACGAGTAGATAGAGCTCCCTTTCATCGCAAAACTGGTCATAAAAGCCAAAGTTAAAGTGGGCTGCGGTCAAAAAGCTGGAGTGCACTAGCTAGGGTCATCAATGGGGTGGATACTCGAAATTGGCCAGCCTTTTTTGTTCGAAATTATCGACTACACGTTTGCACGCATCGGCGGACTACAAAGGCCACCTTCTGAACTCAAGTATGTTCCAAAAAAGCGACTTTCTATAATTCACGCGAAAGTACAAACTGACGAGAATGCAACAATGCGAGCAGCCGTCAAAAGTGGAAATGAAATTCTCACAATCACGAAACCAGCACCATGGTTTCGTTTAAACTGGTGAAATGCAGCATTTGGATTTAAAAAGTAAGAAAAAAACATTGAAAACTCCGCAGAAATCGAAGACAAGCGTGGAGAAATGAGCAGAAAACACAAAGATCAAAACAACCTTCAAAAAACGCCTCAAAATCCACGCAAATTGCCAACTGCCGTGCCCACTCCCTCCCACGACTGATCGGCACTAATTACAAGTAATAGGAAAGGTTGTAAAACAAAACGCGGCGGAGAAATTACGTGAAAAGTCCGTGAAAAACGTGAATGAAATTGCAGCGGTTTTTCGTTCCACTTTCGTCACCGCGGTTCGACGCGTTTTGCCAAGCAGTTTTTTTTCAGACAATGGACGTTTCTTGGGCCATGTTAATGCAACATGAGCGCAAAGTGCGTCGGTCACGCAGGGATTCCTTTACACTTTGTAGCGCACATTTGATCATCGTGCCGAGAGCGGCAAGCTGTTCACTAGAAAATGGATTGTGGGCAGCCATTGAATTTGCTGTTTTTCACCTTGGATTTCTTCTTTCTAATTTTAGTTTTCGCCGCGCTTTTGCCAGTCATTTTGGGCTTTTTCACGTTTGAATTTCGCTTCAGGTAATCAAGATGGGCAAGAAGAACAAGAAGGTGACGGTTGAAGAGCCGGAGGAGGCCGAACCGACGACGGAATCCGGGTTTTCGCAGTTTGATTTGGATGAACGTATTTTGAAGGTTGGTTATATATTCTTTATCGATTATCTTAACTTAAAATGGATGCTTTGTTTCAGGCGATTGGTGAACTTGGCTGGGAGAAGCCTACCCAGGTCCAGGAAGGTCTAATTCCGTTGGCGCTGGAAGGAAGGAACATTTTGGCCCGCGCTCGTACTGGATCCGGAAAAACTGCCGCTTTTCTGTTGCCAGTGATCCAAAATGTGCTTCAGATCTCTTCGGTAAGGGTTTAAACAGCTTTATAGGTTGCTTCTGTAGATGTAGGCAGAAAATTTATATATAAAATTCCAGGACAATGAGGAAGAAACTGGTCCATTCGCAGTTTTCATCGCTCCGACCAAGGAACTCGCCGCTCAGATCTTCAAGCTTCTCACCCAGCTGACTTCCCCGTTCCCCTTTCTTCAGAGCATCAATTTCGCGGAGATGGACGAGACCAATGTGGAGGTTATGTTAGGCGAGGTCGTGGACATGATTGTCTCGACGCCGGGTCGACTTGCGAATGCCGTCGCTTCGAAACCGGCTTTGTTCAACAACATCCGACATGTCGTCCTGGATGAAGCCGATTTGCTGCTGTCTTTTGGCTATAAGGACGAGATGGTCGCCATCAAGGATGCCCTGCCGAAGATGTATCAAAGCATTTTCACTTCGGCCACGCTGAATGAAGACATGGATGACATCAAATCGATGCTTGTCACGGGACCTGTCGTCTCGCTGAAGCTGAAAGAAGGACAATTGCCGTCTTCTGATCAGTTGACGCAGTACCGGATTACTTGCAACTCGGATGAAGAGCGATTCACGATTCTGTTGAGTTTGATCAAGTTGAAGTTGCTCGTTGGAAAGAGTATTATCTTCGTTGCGACGACAGATCGCTGCTACAAGTATGTTTTGGTCTCTTTTTCGATTGGAAAGCCAAATATGATGTTTCAGGCTGTCCCTGTTCCTGCAAGCCTTCCAAATCAACGCCTGCATCCTCAACGCTCAAATGCCGGCCAACTACCGTTGTCATGTCGTCCAGGAGTTCAACGAAGGCCGTTATCAGTTCATCATTGCTTCGGACATGAGTGACATTGGCGTTTCGAACCAGGACGACGCCAAAGACGAGGAAGAAGCTGCCGATGGCGAAGACGGCCCTCCAGCGAAGAAGCCCAAGAAGAAGAAGTCGAAAAAAGCCAAGCCAGGCAGTCGGAAGCTCGACAAAGAATCCGGTGTCGCTCGTGGCATTGATTTCCACTTTGTTTCAAACGTGGTTAACTTTGATTTCCCGCCCTCGACGGAGGTTTACATTCATCGGGTTGGACGGTAAGTCTATCTTTTGATGTTTGTTTCGACTTTTAAAGGCTCTAATTTTCAGGACAGCTCGCGGCTACAACAAGGGCACTGCTATCAGCTTCGCCACTCCCAATGAAACCTCCCGCGCCGCAGAAATCGAAGCCGATATTGCTGAAATCACGGGCGAGAACCGTCTTCTCCCCTATGAGATTAACATGAAGGATTTTGATGCCTTTTTCCTCCGATCACGTGTAAGTTTAACCTTTTCCAATCAACTTCCATTCACAGAAACCCTTTCCAGGAAGCCCTCTCTGCCATTACCAAATCCGTCATCCGTGAAGCCCGACTCGCCGAAATCAAACGTGAAATTCTGCGGTCAAAGCAGCTTGAAGCCTATTTTGCCAAGAATCCCCGTGAAAAGGCTGTCCTCGAGAACGATCGCAAGTTGTTCAAGGTCAATTTGCATTCTGTTGCCATCTCTGACGTTCCTGAGTATATTGGTAAGCACTTTCTTCAACATTAGAGTCATTCATAGTTGTCATATTTCAGTCCCGAAGCCCCTCCGCGGCATGGACTTCTCCAACTCGAAGCACAAGCGTCCCAACATGCGTAAACGTAAGCAGACGCCGGCCCAGAAGAAGCAGAAAGCCAAGAAGTCGGACCCCCTCCGCAGTTTCAAGTTTTGATTTATCCAAGTTTTTGTTGTTATCCTTTTTTGTTATTGCTGTTACTTTTTGTTGAGTTATCACCCATTTTAATAAGAAAATTATTAGTTTTATTCAATTTGCGATTCTACATCGGTTTGAAACCGTCTTACTTCATTTTCGTGTCCGTGAATTTGAAGTTAATTTTTTGTGTTTCCGATGAGCGCCAAACGTTACGAAAAGATCAAGCATTTGGGTGAAGGTCAATTCGCTAACGTCTACCAGGCCCGAGATACTCTTAACAATGATATTGTGGCCATCAAGAAGGTTTGTTTTTGCGATTTTGTCTCGCTTTTTTGATAGTAAGGTGATTTCAGATCAAATTGGTGGGTCGCAATGAAATGAAGGACGGCGTGGATCGCTCTGCCATCCGTGAAATCAAGTTGCTTCGAGAGATTGAGCACGAAAATGTCATCACTGTAAGTTTGTTTGGTCTTTTCAACTTTGAATTTGCGAGTGTTGCCTTTACTGGTGAAAACAAGAGAAGCAATGTTCCAGCTTCGTGACGTCATCGGCGGCAAAAACACGATCCAAATCGTGATGGACTTCATGGAGACTGATTTGGAGCGTTTGATTGTCGATCGCCAGAACACCATCATCTCGACGGCCCAGATCAAGAACATGACCATTCAATTGTTGCTGGGCCTGGAGCATCTGCATACCCATTGGATTTTGCATCGGGTTCGTCTTTTGAGGTTTTTTCATGAAACTGATTTTGATTTTTTGATTTCCAGGATTTGAAACCCAACAACTTGCTGCTCAACAGTGCCGGTCGCCTCAAAATCACTGATTTCGGTCTTGCTCGCTTCTTTGGATCTCCCGGACGCGAATACTCCCATCTCGTCGTCACACGCTGGTACCGAGCTCCTGAATTGCTGTTCGGTGCTCGCAGCTACAGTACTGGCATTGATATCTGGGCGGTTGGATGTATCATCGGCGAATTGCTGCTCCGCAATCCGGTCTTCCCTGGCGAAGGCGATATCGATCAGCTTGTCAAGATCTGCAATGTGCTCGGAGCCCCGACGGAGGACAATTGGACGGTGAGTGACCGTTTTCGAGCGTTTAGATAAGTCTGAAAAGCTTGACGAACGCTTTTAGGACGTCACAAAGCTCCCCAACTACATGCCGTTCAACGTCGAGCCCGCCTTCAACCTGCGAACCGTCTTCTCCGCAGCCAGTAACGACATGCTGGAGCTGATTTCCAGTTGCTTCAAGTATGATCCCAAGGAGCGTTGTACGGCGACATCAGCCCTCGAAATGGAATACTTCAAGTCCGAGCCGTTCCCGTGCCATGATAGCGAGTTACCGGGTGTGTCCAACGTCGAGAAGATCACGGCGAATGCGAATCGCAAGCGACTCCGCGAAGTTGACGATGAATCGGGCATCAGAAGCAAGGCCGTCAGAAAGTTGGACTTTGATGCACTTGCTGATTGATGTTGTACAAATTCGCTTTCAAAGTTACTGTAATTATTGGATTTTCTGTCATTTATGTCTGTTTGCGCAATGTGAAATGTATAACAAATGCGAAAATGTGTTTTGCATCAGGGGAGCGGACTTCGGATTCAAGGGATCATCGGCATCAGTAGTATGAGCTACTGAGTCGGCTGGCGACGCGTGAGTAGTACGTCGGACGAGTGTTTTCATACCTTGAAGGGTAGGAGTACTTTGAAGCCGAGCTCAATGTCGACGTCAGGTTCAGATCACGGTCACGACGGCTCTGGGAAGTCGAGGGGCTGAGCCAGTACTTTGAAAGGGTGCTGACGGTCATGCAGTTCTTCTTGTACATGTCGAGGGCATCGTCGACGGGCATGTAGCGGACGTAGTTCCGAGATGGAGTGATCGGACGCTCCACACGAGATGGGTAGTTGGTGCCGGTTCGGGAGAAGAGGCTGGGATTGTAAGCATTGAGTTTGCCTTCGAGCCAGCGTCGGGTTCCGGTGTCTTTGATGGAGGGGTAGTGCTTGGCGGTCTGAAGTTGCTCTAGTTATGCGAATTCAAGGTGTCCGAAACCTACCAAATCAGTCTGAACACCAACTCCCACCGTCGTGTCAGTGTTACCGTAGCCATAACGAACATACGGGTAGCGGTCAGTGTAGTGGGGCGTGCTTCGTTGGACGCCGACAGTGCTGAATGGGGTGGCTCGGTCCAGGGCTGAGCTGGAGAGAGTTCTGCCGAACAAACTTGAACCTGTAACACGTCTTTGTTTACTAATGCTATCATAACATTGACTCAGAAAAAAAAAATAAGATTGCTCAGTAATAATTTGCGAAACTCCTCAACAAGATGTCAGTATTACGTCCCTGTTCACATTTCAACATCAGTGCAAAAGGCAGCTCTACCGGGCAGCGGACTCGAACCAACGACCCGCAGGCCGCGAGCGCTCCGCCTTACCCTGCTGAGCCATGACAAACATGACAGAATTTGTGCAAAAAGCAGTGTTACTTACTCGATCGAGACAGCGATTTCGCCATAAAACCGCCACCGTAGCCATAACTCGGCAATGTGAAGGAGCCAGAGCGAGATGATGTATACGATCCGGATCTGCAATGGTCATTATTTTATTTAATTTTGATAAAAATGTGTCAAAAGAGTAAACAAACCGTCGAATAGCCGACGTCGACGAAGACCGACTTCCACTACGGCTCAACGGCGAAATGTAGTGATAGCTCGGGGTTGAATAGAGCCCTGACATGGTTCACCGGGATGATGGAGATTAAAATTACCTGAAATGCAACTCTGTTTATCGAAACAGCAGTAAATAGAGTAAGCAAAACAAAAAAAGGTCGTTAGCATTCCAATCAATTGAATTCAATCCAGGTCGAAACGCGGCGAGAAAAGTGTTGATGGACTCGCATCAGCCGGCCTTTAGCCGAGCCGTGCCACCGGTGCAGCTAGAGCCAAAGTGTTTTACAACGGGGATATAGCCCGGAGGAAGGGCGGCCGCAGGCAACGGCTGGATGAACTCTGGAAATGCGTAGGCAGAGTAAAACGCCTGTTGCTTGGCCTCTGCGTCGTCGTTTAGCTTTGTTTTTTCGGTGATCGGCGCTTTAGCAGGAAGTTTTGCTTGGATGTTCAATGTCGCAATTTATGCGTTTTATTAAAGTTGACGCAGGCTGGGTGTTTTTTTGGAGAGGAGTGAAGTCGTAACAGAGGGGAACGAGCAAACAGAGAGTGAAATTTGCATGACTGAATTGAATTTCGAACTTTCTCGAAATAAAAAAACGACGTGCTTGGAAGCGGCTGATGACGTGGTTCATCATTTCCATCAATTTGAGTTGTTTCTGGCTGTTTCGAGACTGAACTGCTGCTGCGTCGTGCTACTGAGTATGGACACCACTGGTGAATCTGTAAGTTTTCTTCCATCGCACTTTTTCAATGTTATTATGAGAAGCACTGATTTTATGATGCATTTAAAAGTTTGTATGTGCACATTAGATATAATCTCGCGTGCAGAAACAGGTGCGCGCACACTTTTTACACCCGCGCACCTCTGCGCAAGCGTGCGCACACGTACAAATCGACTCTTTCATTGTTGAAAAC
Source organism: Panagrellus redivivus (assembly GCA_000341325.1). NCBI lineage: Eukaryota > Metazoa > Nematoda > Chromadorea > Rhabditida > Panagrolaimidae > Panagrellus > Panagrellus redivivus. The sequence continues at coordinate 25,757 of KB455553.1, read as the reverse complement.
TTAAAATTATACTCCACCGTAACATAACTTCTCTTTTCAGTTCAAAAGGGCCACCTCCAAAGCCAAGTTCACCCTCCCCGACGCACTCATCAAGACACGTGGCACGCCCTTCTGTTCTGAGAAACATGTCGTCCCCAACTTCGACAATTTGACCTGGTGGCTCGAAGCACATCCCATGGCGTCTGAATACACTCGTCCCACGCACCTATGGATGCGAATTCGGACCAATTGCCCAGTCAAAGCTCGATTCAAGATTAACTTTCGGAAGTCTATGTACTGTGAGTTTTTCAAAATCATTTACAAGTGCCAATGTTATTTCTATTGCAGTCAAAGTCAACAAAAACGATGTCACGTGGGCGGTCCCTGTTCCCTGCGCCTTCTTCAATGATAAGCATGCCGTCAAGAAAGGTCGCGTCAAGCTGACGATTCGCGCTCACTTCAAGAAGCCCAACAAAACATTGCAATGGACGTCTGGCCCTGCGTTTGAATCTTTGATGACGCCGAATCAGCCGGAAGTCACATTGATCGGGCAAGATGGAGAATATAAGGTTGGTTGTGCCCCCCTTTTCCAGTTTTCTGTTACAATTCGGTATTTCAGGTCAGCAAACACCTGCTTTCCTGCGTTTCGACCGTTTTCGCAACCATGTTCTCCAACGACACGCAAGAAAACCGAACCAGCGCCGTCAAAATCCCGGACATTACCATCAAAACCATTACCCAAGTGATGAACTGTGTTCTTGGCAATCTCAACCATGCTACAACCGTCATGGAGCTTATCAGCATGATGCGGTTTGCTGATAGGTTCCACATGGATGGTCTGAATGTAGGTTTTTCTGTCGATTTAGCCATTTTGAGGTAAAAAAATGAGCCTTTTAGAATCACCTCGAACACATGCTGACAGAATGCTTGAACAACGACAACCTTTACGAGATCACCGAAGCCGCCCACTTCTTTTCACGGCATCAGTTGATGCAAAAGTGCGCAGAATACTTCGACGTCCATCACAACGAGCTCACGGAGACGCAACGGCGGGCGTTTGCGAATCCGCTTGTGGAAGCCGCATTGGTGCAGTCTGCTTTGGGATGGAAGTGGCAGTAATGGTTGTCGTGTTTTTTGTTTTGTTTTTGTTGGAGATAGATGGATTTCATATTGTGGTTGTTTCAAACCTATTTTGTTTCGTTATTATTGTTTTGCGTTTATAAAAATGTCGATTAGTTGATCCGAAACGCCATTTTAAATTCATCAGAATTGATGTACAGCTTGAAATACAGAATCGCTGGCAATAATAGTCTAGAAAATCATGAAATCTCCACTTTTGAGTAAACACAGCAAGAGACACTGAAAACGCGAGAGAGCGCAGGCGACAGAGACCGTTTGACTGCGGAAGAACCGGGACACACACAATGTTCCACACCTAGTCTGCACATGAGCGTGCAGAGACGTCGCTATCGTTGGTTTTTTACCCAGTATCTCAAGGTACTAGGAATGTTCTGACCGGAGCTTGCTCTGTGTTTGAAACTCAAATTTTTGGAAAATGCTTTCGGGGCCTACCGGAAGCTCATAAAATAAAGTTTTATTCAAACAAAATGTGTTGTCGCATATTTGCCAACACTTTTCATGCAAAAATTAGCATATTGCATTTGCATAGATTCACAAATTAAACGCAATTTTTGTGTTTTGATCAGTTTAGAAAAAACGCTCGTCGAGGAATGACGCTATTTCTCCTGCTCGTCGTGCTACAGGTGTCTTTCCTTGCGATGTTGTGCCAAGCGCCCTGTACGGTCAGTGGCATCAATGTTAGCGAAGAAATTGAAGATGTCGTCGTTCGGGTTCGTTTTGGATTTCATCTAACTTGACAACATCAAGAATCGACATGTTTCAGGTCGAAACACCGCTACTATCGATGAACCACGAACCCGAGGTATCTGGAGACTGTAGGCGGCCAACTATGCAAGTGAGCTTTCTATTGCTCATTCTGACGATTGCCACCGCACTCGTGATGTAAGTAAAAGTGTGGCAAAACATTATCGAAGTTTAAAGTGATCGTTTCCAGCACGCTTTTGCCGGCTGTCGTTGGAATCTGCATCTACAAAATGGGCTGGAAGAGACCACAAAGGAGACAACCCAAACATCGGGACGACGGCACGATGGCAGTTTTAAAAGGCTGGTTTCAATCTCGTCGGTTCCTCTGCCATACAGTGGCCAGAACAACGGAACACCGAGGAATATGCCGCCGACCGTCATCACCACCGTCAAATATAGGAAGTGCAATGACACTATCCGACCTTTTGGCCCGAGCCATCGAAAATGAGGAATTGATGCCGAAGTGGCTCTCAGCTCGACCCATTCCTTCAAACCGTGAACTTCGAGTTTTCAAAGTCTTCGCGCCGATCGTCTCAAATGCCTCAAAGGTAAGGTCTTCTTTGTTATAAACTTGATGAACATGTGATTCACACAGGCAACATTCTCGGACGGCAAGAAACGCGATGTCTTGGGAAGTATTGAAGTCATGGGTACGCTGTTGTGCCGTACATGGTACAGATGCCAGGATCCCCCGGCCACTGGCACTGCGACGTCGACGACCGTGAACATGAAAGGGACAATGGTAAGTTAAATTTGAAATCGAATCTTTGCTTAATTCTGACCAAAGTTCATTGGAAGCATAAACCTTCGCACATTGGTTTTGGTTTAGTATTGTTAAAACAAAGGCATTTTCAGGAATTCCGATCCCCGCGGCGCATCGACACCGCCCCTAAAGGCCTGCAATGACTATCTCTTTGAATGTGTGTTTGTATTTGTTTATATAATGTAATGCCAAACCAATAAATTGGACCCCAACAATCGTAAGTGTTATTGCTAGTCGAAACGAATACCAGAAACTATGAAAAATTGTCAATTGTAGCGGAGAGAAAAGTCTTATTGGAATATATTCGGAACTGTGTTTTTATTGTTTGAACTCAACGCCTAATAAATCTGGTAGCAGCGAGTGGTTATTTTCGCCTTTCCGACCCCTTGGGGAATCATCGTTTCCTTTTTGTATTATTCGGGCGGCCTGTGAGCATGGTGCAAAACATAGATAAGCTCACCATCGGAATTGAACTTACTGTAAGGATCGTCGGGTTTGATCGCGGAGGTATCTTCGCCGTCACCATGAGTCATCGACACCGTGTGAATCCGTCAGCGCCCGCGGCATTACAGCCGTTGGAAGTAAGACAATCGGGCCGTTAATGAGCATCAGCTCGACGGACTCAGTCTGGCGATTTCTAATAATTTTTGCAGCCCCGTCGACATTGCTACCTTGCTGTGCTTGTCCATGTATTTGGTCGTTATATTTGTACCGATGCTTTATTGTAGTTGTACCGATGCTTTTATGTAACTCCGCCCCCTCGAGTTCTGTTATCGTGACCGTTTTCCATTTGCATTTATTCCGTAGGAATAAATGGTTTGATTACCCAAGTTTGAGGGGTATCACAAGCGACCATACACACAACGTGGTATTCTTCATATTACACTTACCATTGGCGTTTACAAACATGAGTTGGTTTTGATGAGTATGTTAGTAGTGTTGAGAATGCGCCTTTGTTGTTTTTGTTCTTTGTATCTTTTCTTATAAATACCGACTACAAGCTTGTTGAAGCCACACACTTTCGACATTTCTGTAGATGTGGCTGCACCACCATCCCAACCACCACCACAACCCCCTTGACGGTACATCCACATCGAAAGTAGTACCACACTTTCTAATTTTTTGGAAAAAACGTTTCACTAGATGGGTTACATTTATGCTAAAAACTCATTGGTTCAACATGCTATCACAAAATAACCGAGATAAAACACAACATGAAACACTAAATAACAAAAATGACATTCAAATCAAAAAAACAGGGCATCAGTTACGCGAAAAGTGGTGTAATTGTTCGGCGAAGAAGGCGTCGTCATCGGCTTCCATGGCCTCGATTGTCTGGAGCCGTTGGTTGATGAACTTGGAGAAAGTGAGCTTCTTATGG
>KB455553.1:0-21038 GCA_000341325.1 Panagrellus redivivus | reverse complement strand
GGCTGGCTAGGATTTCTGGGATGTCTGACGTGGAGAAGAGAAAGCCGAGTTCCTAAAAGACATATTTCATCAAAAAATGAGCGCCTTTGAACCACTTAAAACCAACCTTATCATCCAAATCGGCATTGTTTTCGACCTTATAGGCCTTCTGGATGTCCTTCCACATCACAGGATGATCTTTAGTCAGCTTGGCGAGTTTGCAGCTTTGAAGGATTGCGAGTTTCGCCTGAAAAATGGTGATTGGGCACTTGTCAGGGCCGTTTGAAGTCGAAACAAACCTCATTTAAAGTAGGGCCAGAGGGCGTGGAACTGCTGTCGATCTCGGACGACGATGGGTTACTGTAGACAAGACCATCGGGGGTTATGCATTCGAAGGAATCGTCCATGGTTCGGTGACGGCGGGTGAGATCGGGTTAGAATGGATGACTGGCGCAAAGTCCGCTTTGGCTGACGTGATGGGAGCAGGGTTGCGTGGGTGGATCGATTGATTGGCCACGTTCGAGAGACTGCATGCAAACCGCCTTTGAAAAGGTCCTGCAATGTGAGCGTGCGTAGACTAACTCATCTCAAATGAAACACAATGCATGCAAATACCGGATAATTTGCATAACAGCCAGAGGCGCTTTTCAATTCGCTCTCCGAACACCAGTTTTGTCGGATCCAAACAACCAGCCATGTCGACCACCGAAACTACCTCCGAATCCGTCGACACTATCATGACAGAATCCGTCGATCGGCACCAGAGGTACAAAGATATTGAGAACGACGTTGGTGGCACGTTGAATGAAATTGAAACAACCCTCTCCAAAATTGAGAAATCATTTGATGCCGCCTCTGAGGACGATGAACCTGTCGACGAAGACATATCCGGCTATGTGCAATTGGGCGATGAGGTCGATGCTGATACCACGTCTGCGACCAAATCTGATGATGCTTACGATGTTTACGCTGAAATCGCCAAGAACTCTGACAAAGGTTCAGCAGAAGAACGGAAAGCGAGTTATCAAAATATTATCAATGCTCTTCGCAACTTGTAGTAGTCTTAAATCAAGTTTTTGTTTGTTTATAAGGCCTGTTAATGAAAAGTTTGTTAAATTTACTAATGGTCGTAATCTTATCGAGCACGTTTTACGGTAGATGCATACAATGTCTTAGATCTTATTTTTAAACTCCTTATTTGTTGTTTTGGGTTTTTTGGTTGTCAGATCGTGGGTCCTGTTTGACAACATTAGCTTTCATTGTGTGTTTGCAGTTTGTGAGTTTTGGATTATCGTGCTTTCCCTTAGTTAAGCACACGATCTGCTGCTTATCGGCTGTTTATCGTCAAAAAGCCAAGTTTATTCACGCTATATCCTTGTTTGGCTTGAATATTCTTCATAAAGCTACGTATTTTAATGCAATTCGTAATAACTAATGTTCGCGATTTGTCGTTTGAATATTGGAGATTTCTGGGGTAATTTATTGCATTTGTCAACTTTGCTGCAGCTCGCATGCTTCAAAAGTCAGTTAACTGTAACGTTGTCAGTTTATGCTCAAAACTCATCGATAAAATCGATATTTCAATCCAAAATGAAACAAGAACAACAAAATTGGCATTCAATTTAAAAACAGTGTTCCACTTTAACACGAAAACCATTGCGATTGCTCGCTCAGAAAGGCCTTATCGTCGGCTCGAACGTCTGCAACATCCTTGACAAACTTCTGCACGGATTCAAAGTAAGCATCCTTCTTGGTGTCGCTTTTGACATCGAAAAGACTTTCCTCGGACCGAGATGTCTCGTTCTTCTTGTGTTCTTCAACAATTGTTTTCAATTTATCCACCAAGGCTTCGTAGTTCACGTTGAGTTGGTTGCGTGTCTTAATGAGGTGGTCGTGCGAATGGAACTGAAAAAGGGTTCAAGTCGTAGTGATTACCTTATAGAATATGAAAAAAAGTATGAAAAGTTACCTTGATGACTTTCCGCACGGGGCATATCGATCGTTGAGCGATGTCTTCGACGTCGAAATTTATAAGATTCGGTGACAGCTGAAATTATTAGTCATTAATAAACAAATGTGAAATCTAATCAAATCACATACCATCGTATTCTCAAAACTCGCATCCCCGGCGACGGCAACATACGATTTCGGTGGAGCTTCGGGCTGGGGTTCGATGACCTTTTTCGTGATGACCGAACCGTCCCAATCGAAGTCTGGATGCAGCGTGATTTGATCACCGGCACTGGTATCATTCAAATTCAGGCAGGGGAAAATGTTAGAGATAATTGCTTCGCGATTTGAAGTCGAAAACAGCCTTTCGAGTTCCTGAAAGATACAATTTATTATCCTTTCAGCACTTCAAAGCCAATCAAAACCGACCTTATCATCCAAATTAGCGTTCTTTTCGGCTTTGTAAGCCTGCTGGACGTCCTTCCACATTACAGGATGCTCTTTTGTCAGCTTGGCGAGTTTACAGCTTTGGAAGAACGCGAGCATAGCCTGAAAAAACGATGATAAGGGAATTGTCAGCACGATTTGAAGTCGAAACATACCTCCTCCAAAGAAGTGCTAGAGGGCGTGGAACTGGTGTCGATTCCGGGTGACGATGACATGGAGTTAGTAGTGGATGGAGCTGCTTCGTGCTTCATCACGGGTTTGTTGAAAAGGGTTATGAAGGGGATGGGTTGTTGATGGAAACCGACTGGATTGATCCGCGAAAGACACCGAGAGTGGGCGGTGGACTTGCGTGGGTGGGTGGGTCAATCGATCGATTGGCACTCTTCAACGGGATGCGGATCAAATTCTTTTGGTCAGGTGAAATGTGTTTTGCCGGGAACCTGAGGAAATGAGACACATTCCATTAATGTAAGCGTAGCCGAAACAGCAGATTCAGCGTTTTCTAATTCTCGAACGTGAAAACGATGATCGACATGGTTGTCAAGTATATTCCAAATCTGGTCATGAAATCTTTTCACTTTTTAGGCTCGAAAATGCCAAAAATTGGCCAAAAGACACACTTATTAGCTGACAAGTTGCCAACCGTTGATCCAATCGATGATTGAGCAACATTTTTGAATCGTGCTCTCGCAGTTCAGAAACACTTGTTCAAAGTGGTCTAGCTCAAACTTTTTGCACCTACCAGAACTTAATTTTGCCAAAAGTCGACTGAAAATAGTTCTGGTAGATTTCAAATTTTGCGAGCCATCGATCCTAGGGCAATTTGAATGGCATTATTGAATTTCACGTGGTCTAGCAATCTTAAAACACTTATTCAAAGGTATCTGGCATGAAATCTTTTCACTTTTTAGGCTCGAAAATGCCAAAAATTGATTGAAAATCACACTTATTAGCTGGCAAGTTGCCAACTGCTGATCCAATCGATGATTGAGTAACATTTTTGAATTCCCCGTGTTCTGGCGGTTCAGAAACACTAATTCAAAGTGGTCTAGCTCACAATTTCTGCATCTTCCAGAAGTCAATTTTGCCAAAAATCAACCGAAACTTGTTCTGATGGATTCTTTATTGGTTATCGGTTTGTTACAAAAAGAGCGTTGACGTGCGTCAATCGTTCTTGTCTTTTTTGGCAACGACCACGAGAATAGTCTGCTTGCATAAACGTTGCTTAACGTGGTTATTGAAGGATCAGAACAAAATTCGTCGATTTTCTTCTGGTCAATGTTGCATCATGTTCCGATATGACACCTCATCGGAATAAGATGCGAGGCCATAAATATTTATGACTTTGATCCTTAAGGTCTCCGTTTCCATGCCAGCCTTTCATGATTTACCATTTTTATGTGATGCCACGTCATGAGCACAGCTTAAGGTCGCATCTGAACTACTATATATACTCGTGCACTGGTGACAAAAAACATGAGCAATCACAGTACCAAAGGAACCGTTGTGGTCCAAAGTTTTGGTGCATCGGCCGGGAATCGTCGAAGTCGATCAACGTGGTGTGATATTAGACGGCAGCAAAGAAGAAAAATGGACCGACATCGTCGAAGCCGAACTGAAAAAGCTGAACATCTTCTCTGAGGTATCGAACACCATCAAAATAGTTCTCATAATAATCATTGGCTTGTTAGGTATCAGCTACCGAGTAGTGTCGCATCATGTTCCAACGATGAAAGCTTCTCAGAAGGACATGCGAGGCCATAAATATTTATGACTGTAATCCTTGTCTTCATGCAAGCTTCCTTACGATTTACCATTTTTATAGGATTTCACGTCATGAGCACAGCTCAAGACCGTATCTTGTTTGACCACTATATAAAACTGTGCACGAATGACAATAAACGTGAGAAATCACTGTACTAACGGAACCGTAATGGCCCAACACTCCGGTGGAGTGGTTTTCTCGCCGGGAATCAGATGAAATTGTGCATAATCAGTTCAGCATGGTCTAATTTATCGATTGGCATACATCTAAAGCAGTTGCGCAAATTCATTATGCAAAAATAGGACAAAAAATAAAGATATTCTTGTCTGCAATCTTTTTACATTTGCATAACCTTTTGTGAATGCGGTTCCTCTTATCATTTACGCCACTTTTGTATTGACACAGACCCAGAAGAATGTTGCCTTTTTCCGTGCTTGTTGCTCTGCTCTTCTCATTTTCTCCTCTATGCCAGGAAGCCAGCTATCGAAGCTATGAAATGATGCAGTCGGGTCAACAAAGAAACGTTGTAAGTTTTTATTTTTGGCTCAATGGCAAGAAACATACTTGTTTTAGGCGCCGTCTCCGTTACCGCACCTGAAAATCGCAAATCGACGGATGTGCGTTCCGTGGGCAGTCAAATATGAAGCGAAGCGCCCATTTGCCACTTTTCACCGATTGCCGGGGTTGTCGCCTGTAAGTATCAGGACATCTGATCGCTTTCAATCTTACAATTGCCATTTTCAGACCGCTGTCGATGGTCTTTGCCGTTTTTGCGGACCCAAGAAAACTCTGCCGGTTTTGCAGCTGCTCAGACATTCGACGCTGGCGGCCATCACCCCAAGAACTATAAGAAGGTCGACGTCCCTAGCAGCCAAGCTAACCGAAGACGTGCTTTTTGTGACGCCGGCATGTATCCTTGCGATTATAGAACCCATACTGGGACGGACCACAGTATACAATCGCCATCCGCGGTTTGGAGCCTGCTGAACGGGGTCAGACCCCCCTTGACGCATATGCGTGAACCGATGAAACGCAGGCAACGTTTTCATATGAAAAAAAGGTGTTTCTGGCACGGCAGAAGTCATGGAAACATGACTGACGGCTATGACAATGCCATCAAAGTTCACACCAGATCAGCGACGTCGACAACCGTGAAATTCTGTTTGTTTTGATGATTTTGTTGTTGCTTTGTTATATAAATGCTTACTTGAAACTGGTTGAACTTAGTTATCATGTCTTTTGCGGTTCATAATGATCATTTGTGTTTATTTATTATTACACAAAAGAAGAAGAAACCGATTTGCCGTTGATTGAACATAATGTTATTTCATGAGGTTGCTACGTAAAAGACTGCGAATTTCAAAACTTTTTCAAGCGTTGCAACCGACATGCGTTTACACTTACCTCAATTGTCATTCGTTTCTTTTGATTGCAAACAAAATAACACCAATTAGTAACAAACTTCATTACTTATACAAGTTCACTCGAACATCCACTTAGAATCGAGAGCTCATTTTACCTCTCAATTTGGCACATGCATTTTTCAAATTTTCGCGAGAATGAAGATCTGCATGTTTATAAATAGTAGCGGCGTTTTCATAATTTAGAATATCGATTAGGAAGGTTTCAAGATGTTCCTAAAACTGTCGTATTTCAACTAAATATTGATTTTCAAAAAAACCAAACCAACCGTAAGACCGTTTATGTTATATTTATCGGCAAACTTGAGCATGTTTAAGACGCCGTCGAGTGTTATTGTGTTCAAATTCTTTCCCAAACAGTAATCGATGACGTTTCGAACGGTGTCACTGTCCAAGTCAACAATGTGGACCTCACCAGTTCTGCTTTCTACCATGTTGTGGGTGAACATGGCACTAAATATGGGTGAGATTTCGGTTAGAATGGATTTGTTTGCCTGGAATTAGTAAACTGTAAGAAAATAGCCGAAAGGGATCACTAACTTCTATTTCAAGGTTTTCAGTAACCAGATTAACGGTATTACAGTCTTCTTTTAATAATTTGTAAATCGGCGGCGGTGCTGGGAATTCTGCTATCGGAATGTCGAACTTAACTTCGCAACGGATCACAAATTTGCCTTTCTTAATGGCGCCGCTGTTGCGTAGGTCTTCGTGCAATACAAAACCTGGAACTGCTCTTACCAGCTCTCTGTCGTTGCTGCCGAAGGTCACGTATTCGGAATCTTAAAAACAATGACTATATATTGATTATGAAAACTGTTTATTGTACTTACGAGTGGTGTTGGTTCCTTTGATTTGAAACGTGACAAACGCATTCACAGGTTTCGAAACTACTAGATACACGTCGACTTGACCGGTATTTATTTGTTGATATTCCCAATCGTCGCCAGCAGGATAGATGTCCACATGCCATTTAAGGCCAGAAATCTCTTTGATAGAACGATCAGGCCAGGGGATGGCATTACCGACCATCGAATCATTAAAGTCGCTTTCTTTTATTGATATTGAGGAGGAGTCGGTAACGTGCTTGACCTGGAATATATAAAAGTTTAAACTGCATACTGAGATAACATATTGTAAAACTTACAAGTGACATGTTTCGGTGTTTTGAAAAGAGAATGGCTACGATACCTAAATTTGAATATAAACTGTCAATTGATAGTACGGTCAAGGATAGTCAGTTGCCAGTGGCACGCAAATTGGGTTAAGTAATGTTCTTTTTTGCGCGCAAACTTCGGGGTCAGCGTCCAGGCATACCGTATCGAGCGCACATGTTGAACATTGGGTTGATTTGCGCCTGCAACTTGCACTTTGGGTTCCTTCGTAACGGTCCACAGCTAACATACCATTGATCGACGCCCCCAAAAAGCTTTCCGCAGACTTTTGCGACTTTGCGCATGGCAATGATGTCTTCAAAACTGTGCTACTCTTTTTCCATCCCATTACACCAAGCAATCCTTTCAATAATTACCATTTATAAACGTTATAGCTCTTGGTTGCATCAGAGGTAATAAAATTCAACACTACAAGATAACAGAAAGACAACTGTTTGTCAAATTGAAACAAAAACTAACATTGCGAAAAAACTTGAATAATTTAACCAAAAAATGCAGATCGGTATTGAGGACTACAATTACTATTGTAAAAAGGTACATTTAAGCATACTTGCTTAAACTTCTACCCCGGATTTCTTGATGGATAACAAAAAGGTACCAACAAAAATGTATATTGGAATGAGAGTTGTGGAAGTACGTTTTGAGGACATGATACTCTGGGATGGACATTATAAGTGGGGGTTGAAAAAGAGGGTTCAAGGAACACCGTTCGGCATGTGTAATATTGTCATAGTGGATTGGTCAAGCTCGCCACCGGAACTTGACCCGGTGGAGCCCGTCAGATCGCGTGCGCCTTGGGTTTGTTGGGGCTGAGGTTGTTGCATATGGCTTGGCAGGCGTGTTAGGCGCGCAAGCACATTGGGATTGCTTAGCATTTGGGCTTCGTAGGCTTGGAGGGTGCGGCTGAAAGTTTGAAAACTGTAGAGAATACGGATTTAGAGAAGTTCTGTGCGAGACCTAAGAAATATTGGCATTGGGTGCACTTTGCCAACAGTTGACAGTGCACAGTTGGCATTGGGCACACTTTGCCAATAGTTGACATGTTATTTTGAAAAGTAAAAACTCACGCTTTTACACTATCCGGATCCATGGCCTTTATTCCTGTCATCGAAACACTCCCATTACCATTGTTGTTGTACAATGGCATCGGATTTGCGTTCCGACTGCTCCCGGGCGCGTCGAGAATTTCGATAGATGCCCCAGGGCGCAGGGATTTGCGTTGTTGTTGGCTTCGACCGAGCTGCTCGTATTCGGTTATCTTTCTCCTCGGGGGTTGTTGAGGATTTTGATTGGGATTGGCGGTGATGGCTGGGTAGTAGAAGTCACCCGGGTTGTTGTTTAGTACTGAAAAACTGCGGGTGTTCACGTTCGGGATGGTCGGCGATTACGGTACTCACAAAAATTCGGATCCTCCCTCTGCCCGAGCGTCATTTGTTGTTGTAAGTAGTTCTTATTCGACACATTCATTGGCTGTGGCATCTGCGGGGACGTGTTGGCGATGGTCGGCGGCGATGCATTCGACGGGAATGAAGTCGCCGCAGGGTTTCCGGGCCGTTTCGGGTGAAGTGCCGTCAAAGCGGTTGCTGACAGAATCGGGCCAGTCTTTTCCATATCGACAGAAAGGGCCCTTAAGCGATTCTTTCTCGTCAAGTCATTGATCCGTGTGTTCAATGGCTTGGCAGTCTTTGTCGGCGGATACATGGCCGTTGCCAATGAAGCACTGGCTGGCTGTGCCGAAGTGGCAACCTCCATCCAATTCTTGTTCAGCTGGCTCACATGGGTCGTCGTTTGCTGCTTCGGCTCGACTTGTCTCGTCACAGTTTCCGGTTCTGGCGGCATATGAGCCATCAAGGCTCTCCGACGAGCCGTCGGAGATGGCGGCGATTCATCGCGGATGATTCTATTCGGTGGAGAGGAGGAGGATCCTAAGACTGGAATAATGAAAACTGTTGAATGGTGGATACGATATCTTACCTTGTCCACTTTCTTCCTGGCCCTGTTCCATGAGGGTCTCCAACTGGTTATGATCCCGGGCATCCTTGTCTTTGTCCTTTTTGTCGCGATTCAGCTTCGTGTTGAATGACATTCGGCTGAATTCACGCTCTTTCAGGACGCCACCGTAGTCTTTTCGGCGGGATTTGGGGGATTCTGATGGGGGTGGCATGACGGTGGAGGTGGATGCTTGGGGTTCTGGAAGTGGTGAAACTTAGTTTTTGAGGTTGTTTTTATCTATTGAAAACTGTGTTGCGAAGATTGACTATGAACTCACCATCCTCCAATTCCCTCTGATCCTTCAACCCGCTCGTCGAAGGTCCAATCTGTTCATGCACATAGCCACTGGGCATTCCATGTTTCGGGTGCCCTGGGTGATGCCCATACATTTGTGGATGCCCTTGCTGTTGGGATTGAGCCAAATACTGCTGCTGCTGATATCTTGCCGCCGCTTCAGCTTCAATCTGCGCTTGCAGGCCCGGTGGATACGCATGCCCTGAAGGCATGAATTGACTTCCCTGTTGCTGTGGCGCACTTAATGGCACCCCCTGCTGCGGGCCCTGTGGGTATGGAGCCTGATAAGCTGCAGAGATTTGAGGATTGTTCATGAAAGCATTATAATGCGAGATTGCCGGATTCTCAAAGAAGCTTTGCTGAGACTGGCTTGATGGAACTGGGCGGATCATTCCGGTGCGTTCATATTGGTCTGAAAAAACTGCATATTAACTGATTGCGCAACAAATTCTCACCAGAACTACTGTAATCAGTCGTATCTTCGGTCGCACTTTCCGGTTCCGTCCGTGTTCCCGAATCATCAGCCGGCCTTCGCCGCTTCTTCGGACTTGACATCGGCGCCCCAACATCCTCCGACGTCGGAGGCAGACTACCAGCTCTAATATCCGCCAATGTCTGCATCTGATAAGGCCGATGCGGATCAATCGGCGCCGGTCCAGGCAATCGTGAATCCGGAGCGAGATTGTGCTCATGGAAACTGTAATGCATGGGATTCTGATTATCGGTGGCATGCGCCAATGACGGCACTGATGTTGTATGCGTCGGGGCAGGTGGGTTGGTATTGAAAATGTAAGTTCCGGATGTTACGGGGACTTGGGATGAGCCCTGAAGGGTTTTTGTTAAACTGTTTTCATATTTTAGTTCAACATGACTCACCGGTGTTGCATGAATCTCTCCACTCAATTTCGTCTCTAATCTTTGTAGCCTGTTAGCCAGGGCCGAAACTTGGTCAAGTAATTCCCGATTTGTGTTTAGCAACTGATTCGTCCTTGATTGTGCCTCCAGACGCGCACTCGTTTCAGAAGTCAGTTGATCCCGTAAAAGTTGCACCTGGCAAGATGCCACTTGCGCATTCTGGGTCACTTGTTGAAACTGATTTTGCAACATTTGTTGATTGTAATCCATATTTCGTCCCAGTAGTGCTGCCGGGATGTTCGGCATTGTCTGTGCGAAATCCAGATTCTGCTCCGATCCCGAAACCCCTGATTGTTGCAATTGTTGTGCCTGGGCAGCCTGCTGTTGCGCATTCAGCTGTAGCGTCGCATATGGGCTGACCATCATCGGCGATCCCAATCCATACGGCATCGAAACACTTCCCGGAAGCAATCCCGCTGCCATCGGATAAAAAGTCGAGCTAAATCCCATGCTTTGCGGCCCTGAAGGCATTCCCTGGCCACCCTGATTGACGGAATCCAAACTCGGCGCACCCGAAAACTGCCCAAATGGCTGTTGCTGCATCACATTTGCCTGTGGCGCATTCCACGTACTCGAATGCGGCAACGTATTTGACGCAAATTGGCCCTGTTGCATGCCCTGAGGCTGAGGCTGCCCGAATTGCTGGGGTATTGCCGGATTGAATTGCTGTTGCTGTTGCTGGTTGGCCTGATCCGCTGTCGTGGCTTGACTCGAAACTTCGGAGCTCTTTCGGGGCAACATCTGGAAACAAAGTTAATTACGAGTGGAGCAAAGAGCTCTTTACATTAGGAGCTCCTTCGAAAAATGGTCGTAAAAGCGAGAGAAGTGCGTCATCAAAAAAGCGGAAAGCAAAGAATAGCAAGATCGCCTCAGGGCATTTGATGGCGATTGTAAAAGTAGGAGTTAAAAAGGAACAAAGCCGACTTACGATGGAATGCCGTTTACTACTTAGTTGTGACATTTGTAGGGGTGGCGATTCGGAGTCCTGATTCATTTCTTGGAGCCGCTCTTCAACCATGGCTTCGAGAATGGTAGGATCGACTTCTTCGTTGGAGATCGCGGAGACTGGAAAAATTTCACTTTATAAGTCAAAAGTAAGAGATAAAAATGTATGTTACATTTCGATGAAGAAGAAACAACAAAAATGCATCAAAACTGCAAAAAACAACTTTCGTGTCGAGACCAAAAACCCCATCCCTGCATCTTTATCGATTTATTTCTATATTTAACCCCTTGCAATCCCATCCACATGCCTAATAACCCATTTCTTTTTGCAATAAAATCGCCAAATGACGACAAACAAGTGTTGGTGTTTGTGTGTGCCCGCAAGCGGCGCCCCATTCCCGAATCTTCACACACAAAACCACAACAGACACCTGGCGCTTGCCGTCGGTCTCACTTCATAGTCATACAGCCGCCAAAATTTTGAGGGATAAACGCCTAGGGCCCTGGTCGAAAGTTAGGGTTAGGATCGAGCGGTGGGTGCTAGCCATGTCAAGTTGTAATGATAAATGCTCATGGCACCTCTCGACGGGGGCTTCCCCTTTGCAAGTCAAGTTGAAGTCGAAAAATGAGATGAGAAAGCACATAGTGCCTGAGGGGAACAAAAAGCACATAAAGCAAACGATCATGCAGTATAACAATATACACGAATGATCCGATGATGGGACAGGGAGGGGGAGACAAAGGATTACGTCAATGCCGATGGATGCCGCTTTGACAGGGGGAGATACCAGCAGGGTTGACATTAAGGAAGTGTGAAAAGTTTTGGGGGTGACGTCAAAAGTTTTCAAAGGGGAATGATAAACTGCAGAGAGCGGAATAGTGGCATTATAGATGGTTTAAAACTGAATTTGAAAATATCGGTCAAACAAACATTGAAAAAACACAAAAAATCGATATCAAACAAAATCTTCAAAACGCAAAAAAAGTAAAAGTAAATAAGTTACCTTTAGCCCTCAAATTAGTACTACTATTATTATTACTGCCGCCACCAGAAGCCTGTTGAGCATCACTGGCAGCACTGGTCGTAGCAATGACGCCGCCACTGCCTCCACCGCCGCCAATCGTGGTTGCAGACGCCGTTTCATCTGAGGGGCGCTCCTGCATCTGTTCCTGAGCTAACTTATGACATACTTCGAAGGCTTGACCGATTGTTCGGACTACTCGCATTGCTTGGCTCTGAAAATTGGGTTTTGATTAGTTTATTGATTTCTGATATCGAATTTTTAATTTTTAACAAAATCAATGAATAATGCAAGCTTAAAAACTGTAAAAGTATTGATATGACCTCAAGATTTCCATCCTCATCAATACTCTGATGCCTATCCATCGGAGGTGCCCATCGAACAAACTTCATCTTGATCGGTTCCGGCCTTCTGCCCGGCTTTGCCATCAGCCTTAAATAATAGAATTTCTGCTCCGCTGATAACTTCGTCCCGGTGCCATCATCATCATCTGAGGTTTCTTCGAACCCGTCGGGGTGGATGAGTTTCGGCCTGTCTGGTACTGTACTCGGCCCCGGGGCGGAGGTAGCCGCCTCTTTCCCCGGCACACTGAGCTTATGTGGCCGTCGCGGCATCGTGGCATAGTCGCCGGGAATCGTGAGTTGATGCAATTGCCGGGGTGATGGCGTCTTCCGATCCACGGCCCCGACAGATTTCGTCCGATTCAGGCCCTGGGCGCCGAGTGGCACGACGACAGTACTACCACTACTGGGTGCCGCCGCCGTTGCCACCGGCGACACCCGTTCGGGCGTTCTGCTCATGGGCAAAGAAGTTGGGGTGATGCCAACAATGTCGGCATCGATTCACAGGGGACTACGAAACAATCGACGTTTGTTTCAGAAGTCGTCTCGACGCTGAATTATTGAATACTACGTAAATATGTGTCGCTTTTAGTGAATGGGATGGGTGGTGCCCGTACACGACGAAAGGGATAGGATATATGAGGGTTGAGGGAGGCTTAACGGGCCTAGAGATAGATCAGGGCAAAAAGGAGGAAGCTGCCGGCATCGCCGTGGTCGAAAATTTAGACGGAAGCACTCCACGGCTCACAAAACAGCTGCCAGCCGGAGGGGCGCACGACTATTTGTAGCTGATTTTTCGATTCGAGGGGTGCCGTGCCGGACCGACTTTCAATTTGTGCTAATAACGCCTTTTCCCGACGACCGGCCGAACGAGATTGGAGAAAGCTGACGCAAAGTTGTCGACATACATTCGAGCGAGCCCTCAGGGGGGATATTTGCGGCCATCGGCGTCTCGTCGCAAGTGTGCCAATAGACCCTCCGAAACAAAACACCCCTCTATCATTGGATCATCGTGTGCGGAAGTCTGCCTTCCCTCTTCCCATGGATGTGGATGTGGAGACAAAAAGCACATCGACCAAGCTCATCCATCCCAACCGTCAAAAATCCCGAGCCCAACGACAACTCATCCATCCGCGACGGAGATATACCTGCCCCTGAGGGCAACTAGGAAGGAAGGAAAGGACCCTCAAGGCGAGGGTGGCAAATGAATTATTGCCAATCTCTCACGTCCGACGTGCTATATCTCGGCGTAAAAACGCATCAATGTTGATCTGGACGGGGTCACATTATCATCCATCTTCACAAATCGCTGACATGGGTGGACATAAATCGTTGAGGGAGCCACGAGGAGCTGTTTTTTGGACATTTATCAAATAAACTGGATCGATGTTTCACTTCATTTTAAATCAATTACCCCAAAACCAACACTATCACCCCCAAAGATTGATAACAACCCTCCTTATCAAAATGCCAACTTACTTTTTTTGAACATTTGAAAACATTGCACTTGAAAGTGTTGGAAGCCCCATCCCTGGCGATGTAGCTAAAGATTTGGAGATCTTGGGAGTCGTGTGATACGTAGAATATTCTATAATTATAAACTGTCAACTCTCGTCTCCCACAAAACATGGCTTGAACAAACCTATAAATAGGATGAGACATAACAAGTAACCGGCTTTCGTCCCAGGATTGCTCCTTCTGCTGCTTCTTCTTGCGTTGAAGCACGACCTTGACGCCTTCAACGGAGACGACGATGTCCACTGGCCGTTTTTTGATGCTTCTCGCCTTGAATTCGAAGCGAACACGACGCATCGCCGCGACGATCTCGATGCGCGACGTGGGACGGCTGATTTCCATGCTTCCGATGTACTGTAATTGCAATTTTCAAATTTTTAAACTGTATGTTGTATAAATATGTTTTTATCAATTGATCAAATTCAAGTTTCAATTTTGTACGTTAAACTGGATTCTTTAGTTGGTGGAGAACCCCAAAATAGTCAACTACCCATTAGTAACCCTTCGGTGAAGACATTTTTCGCAATCAGTCCTAGACGTCTTGTCTCCGGCACACTTCCGTCCGAAGCGCGGGTGCGTGCATTCCTGATGAAGCACGAAAAAGAGAACATATGGCATGAAAATAGCAACAGAAGTTGGGCGTAAAACGTGTGCCGAGGGAGTGCATTGGGGTTGGGTTGTTAATTAAGGCTAATTGGCATGCGCTTATCAGGCTTTTTTGGTTTAAAAACTGGCATAGAAGTCTGTTTCAATTCTATTTTTTGCTCAAAATTTGTAATAAAACTGTAACACGGTGAAAGAAATGGTCGTGTAACAAAATCCGCACCCATCCTTGTAAAAATCTCATCACTCTTGCTTGCTAGCTTTCTCGTACTCGGTGACGCTCATTTCCGGAAGGCGCATCAACAAGTGCCCCACCGCTCCGAGCCGAAGCCAAGGCTGTCATCAGTCCATTGGGCGATGACTGGAGTCATGGTTTCCCTTTTCCACTAGAACAAGTAATTTTGCCCCCTGAAGACGAGACGTGTGCTCCATTGTCTCTCTCATCCCCGTCCTCAAGAAACGCAAAACTACTGACTGCGCCACCGATGGATGATGCAAGATGAAACCTCCACAAGCTGAGCCCCCCACGGCACTGCGCTTCCGAAGCGTGATAGTGTCGCCGGGGCAGTGTCATCGCAAATGACACTGCCATATTTCATTGGGTTAAAAAATATGGTGGCTTGAATGGGTGTTCGGTTTTGAGAAAATTGATACATAAAAAACTGTTGCGACGAGTGGATTCATTGAAGAACTAATCAAGACCAACTTCCTACTGTCTAGCAAAGAATGTGTAACGTCATTAAGAAAAAAACTGGATAAATAGAGGTTTGGATGTCGGTAAATAAACAAAGTAATAAAATTAAGGTCAAATTAAAAGGGGACGAGATTCCTTAAAAACAAGCTTCTGTCAAGAAGGCAGGGGTTTGATGAAAAAAAATTATCAATGTTTAAGCTTTTAAAATTAATTGATTTGTTTTGATTTTTTTAAACTGTATTTATTGTCCCACTCAAAAAAGATCAATAAAGTAGCGTGAAAAATGAAAATTGTTTTTATATAGTTATGGATTTTAACAAATTTTTATCAATCATGTAAAATTAAAATTTTTCGAATATGATAAAAGTTTGCATAAACACTATAAAACTATAGTAATTGAGTTATTGAAATCTTAAAAAAACTCACTTTGGCCTCAAAATGTATGCCATGTTGATAGGCGAGTTCATTATGAAGTGGGATGCGACAGTCATAAAGGTCGTCCTGGATGATGTCGTACTGTCCGCGGCGCTTGGATGGCATCGCGTCCGGCGCCGCCGAAAACGTCCCGAACGGCTGTCGTCGACGCCACGCAACTGCCTTAGGTCCGATCAGCTCGCCTAGAAGCACGTCAATGCCGCTGGATAATCGAGGGAAGCCCATTTTGGAAAATTTTAGAGTACTGATTTTACAGATTGTTGATTTTAATAAAAACTGTCGGGCTTTAGGTAACGGGAAGAAAAATTAAGTAACAACAAAAAATATTGGCAATGTTTACCGCAGTTGCCTGTGAGGGTCGACCGACGACAGCAACAAGGCAGTGGTGGGGGTGAGGTCTCCAAAGATGGGCCTCGACCGACGGTGAAGGGCATATGGGCACGCCTTTTCCTTGGCCTTGCTTTCTAGGACTCAAGAGTGCGAAACAGGAAGGCCAAGTAAGCTAAGGAACCACCATCGCCATCGGCAAGGGGCGCTAATGGAGAGGGTTTTTTGGCTTTTTGCCTTTTTGGGTTACAAAAATGTGACTTCCGTGGAAGGCGTAGGGGACATTAAACTGCATTTGATTGATTTGATGGTACAAAACAGTCTCACAACGAAAATAGCAAAACGACTTGGAATCGCTTTTGAAAGGTTTAAAACTGGTGCGAAAGTTATAGTTTCAAGAAAAACTCACTTCTGGAGACCGCATGGCCCCGGCCGTATCGTCCAGAGTCTTAACAATACCGCCTCAAATCGACCAACGATCCACCGTAGCGCAATCTTTTCCAAGTTACTGTAAGCCGCCAAGTGCGCCGAATTCGATCAGCGCAAGTCTAATTTTTTGGATACTTGTGATGGAGGGCGGGGCGGAAGCGATTTCCTAAAATACAACCAACTTTTAGGAAAAACAGAAATGTAAAGCTGGTAAAAGTCCAATTGCCAAAACGGAACACGAACGACAAAGGATGTCATCGGCGATGTCTTTAGCGTTTTTTCCAAGGAAAGGCAGTCCCAAATAGGTTGTTCCCGTGGAACGCAGAAAGTCGAAAGGCGTCTGTAGCCTCAGATGAGCCGTGCCCAAACCCCACAAACGAAGATGATGGGAAAGAAGGAGGAGAGGATGAGGAGGGGATGTAAAACATGCACGTTTCCTGGGGCCCGCAGGAAAAAGCCGAAATAGTCGCATATGGACATCCTGAAGGGGGTCCTTACGACGACAGTCCTCCGGTAATTGAATCATGCCTTCTTGGGTGGCGATGGTCGTGGGGATGAAGGAGGGAAAGGGTTTGGTCACGGCGCGGAAAAAGGGGTAGAGGGGCCAATCAAGGGGTTGATGGAGGGTGTAAAAAGTTTGAAAACTGGCGATAGTAAAAGCAACGATAATAGATAAATGACTTTTGTAACATATACAATAAGGTTTAAAAACGGATATCATTTTCCTCGAAAATTAGTCAATCAAAAATTACAGTAATTTCAAGCTTCAAAACTGCAATTAAGTGGAACCCCAAAGCTATCTTTCACTATTCAGACAACCAAATCAACCGAAACGCGACCATAGAAAGCGTAGAAGTTGGTCAAGCGTGACCTTGAATACGAGATAAGATTGAAACACTTAAATTTGAGTAATTCATTTAAAAAAACTGTGCTTTGGAATCCTCGATCAACACCAAAAAGTGCAATCCCCCGCTTGACCGGTTAAACTTAAGTTTGAACCTATTACGCCTACGACAGACTTCCCCCATCAGACCCTCAAAAGTTGCTATGTAAAACAGAGCCCGGATAGCCTCAGGGCATTTAGCGCCCTTTTGTCGTCGTGGATGGCCCGGCCGGTCGATTCGTTTGGGGTGTCATCAATCAACGCTTCATTTCGGCTCTCATAACCAACTGTCTGGCGGCCCGTAAACGAAAAACGCCAAAGTGAAACAACATTGTCGTGTTCAGTTCATTCATTCAGCTGGAGGATGGCTTCGGCGAGGCTAGGCTGGCTTCTGGAGTTGGAGATGGAGGTTAGTTAGTGGATAGGAATGGTCATGGATGTTGGGATGGGGTATTGATTTGGATAAACTGGGTGGCTGGATGTCGATAAAGTTGAGAAATACACATTTGAGATTTAAAAAAACATGTTGCTCAAAAAACACAACTATAATTGAAGAAAATTGACATAAACTGGGCGCGGAATGTTACAGTAAACAAAAAAATTGCTAGTAATCGCATAAGATTCCGTCAATTTGCAGTTTTTGCAAAAATATCCAACAGCAAAAAACGCCAGTATCGCACAGGCTGTCACTAACGAGTCACCAAACGGCGAATCGGCCATTAAGGCATCGAGGAAAGTGTCATCGCGGCGGAAAAGTCATCAAAACAGCGATCATTGACACCTAATAAACGGCATTTTTTACTCTATTTTCATAAAAAATGAAGCTTCCTAATCAATCGATACTCATACCACAGAAAAGGGTTCCTCCAATATTTTTGGGTTCCTCCAAGTGTTCGAAAGTCCGTCTTTCCTGGCACCTCCAAACGTGTAAATACGCTGCTTTCGAAAAGAGGCGTTCGCACTCACACAGATATGATAGCCCTGAGGGGGGATTTGCCGACGGCGAACCGGGATGAGGCTAGGCCGATGGATGGCAATAGCGATCGGTTGTGGCAAGGTGGGAAGCGGGCGTCCTGAACACGCTTGAGCGATCAACCGACCTGACTAGCTTAATGGTCGTGTTTGCCCTGAGGGCATTAACGTTGAATAAACACTAATTGATGCGAAGGGAAGAGGCTAGAGGCACGAGAAGTTGTATGTATCAAACGGGGCACGCTGGAGCGCCGTTCGAAGGTTGGGGGGGACACGCGTCTCGCGGACGGTGAATGATGGCGGACACCGATCTCGGGCGATGTCCGGGATGTAAGCGAATTAATCTCATGCGTCGTGTTGGGATGTCTAGTTCGAACATTGCGGAAGCGGATTGCCATCGCCGGGAGTGCCCCTGACAAGTGGGATTTGTGGTCGTGTTAATGGGGGCCATTACATGATCTTGAGGTTGGGTATCGATCGGGCAAAAAGTGTGAAAATAAACTGACATTCAGTGTTCTTCTCACACCAAAGTGTAACTACAAAACGCTTTCAGATCAAATTTCACTTCCGAGACGCTACCCATATCACATTTCAAACTGACCAATAACTGTTCTACATGCATATATATTTACAATCTTACTGGTCAAACAAGATATCTTTAAACCAAATGCCAGAAAGATATGTATGTAAAAAACAGCAGTGAGTGAATGTTCTATGAAACATTTCAAAAACACGCAAATAAATGCGGGAAAAAGAAACATAATAAACTTTTCGAAAAGACGCAACAGGCCCTTCCGGAATGGAAAAAACTTGTTTAAAAATGGGCAAAACCTGCGACAACGACAACCGGAAGTGCGCCTCCTGAATAAATTGGACCACCGCCAAGAAAGGCAACAACCGCCTGAGGGCATAAATGGGGGAATTGGCTTTTTGGGGAGTTTTTGGGTTTTTAAAAGTTTGGAATGCGTTATGAAACATAAAAACTGTTGATGAATGTGCAATTTGCGAGATAAAAACGGTCCTTAGCGATGTGGACAAAAAAAAAACTGTAAACTAGTCAACGTGGTTGTTTACAAATAAAAACTATCATTAATTTTAAAAAAATATTGCAATTTGCAAACTTTTGAAAAACTTGCATTTAATAAAAAACTGAGAACAACGCCATTGTAAATAAGAGGTACGTAGAGTAATATAAATTTAATAAAAACAAAAATAAACTGTTTATTGTTTGATACGCATCTCAAAATACCATCAAAATGACCCCAAACCCACTCACATTAGACATAACGGAAGAACATTTCCGAGCCTCATTCCACGCACGACATGGACTACCAATCTATCTTTGTTGCCTCGGGGCACGCTCTGACAACAGTGCTAATGACGTAAACGATTTTGACAAGACAACTTGGTCGAGGTTGGCAGATCTGACGCCCCATGGATTGCACTGATTAAATTCTTCCAGACGGGTTTATATAAATGTTTGTTTTGGTTTGGATATGATCAATGGGATATGGTAAATGTTGTCTTTTGTGGGGGAATTGAATGATAAACTGGTACATGGATGAATGAAGGAAGCAAAATGTGTGAAATTCAAAGAAAAAAGGCATATGACAATCAATCGCGTGTGGCAGTCCACAGCATGCATGACAATCATCACATCATCGGCACCCGGTTGGATCATCACTTAAGTGGGTAGTGTCAAAACGGCCCCCTCAGGGGTGGGGATGGCGGGGCACACCGCTGAGGAAGTAGTGGCCAGCAGTTGATTACGTCAAAAATGATGAGGATGCCGCCGCCATTGCCATTGCGATCTCGCTCTACCTGGCCGGGATGAAGCTAAGCTCAGCGCCCCACGGCAAGACTATATCGCCATCGTCGCCACGGTAGAACAAACAAAACAAAGTGGTCGGTCGAACCTCGCGACACCACAACAGCGGGTGCCCGCGGGCATTGTTCCACTTTCGCGGATGGCAGGATCGACGCCCCTGGTCAGTGTGGACATACTGGCACGCAGCTGCCCTCGACCGGGAAATGTATTTTTAGCGTGGTTAAATGTTAATTCAATTAAGAGCCTTTTGAAATCAAAACAAAGCGTGAAAGAACAAAGCGCAACAAAGTCAACTGTCATTGTTTTTGCCGCACTTTGCGTGTCTCAAGGAAAAGCCACTAGAATGGCAATTCCCCTGGGGGCAAAGCACCCACAAAGCTGTGACAATTCGTTTTAAAAAGTTGTCCGACATGTTATGGACATTGTCTTTTTTCATCTGTGACAACGTTTTGATGGCTAAACTGTAAAAGCTGAATGTTCACTTCAAAAATTTTGTCAAAAAATATTGTTTCTATACAGTGCTTTGCATAATGATAGGAATTTTGATTAAATGATGATTTTTATCCTTTTTTGGACCGTTATCAAAATTCTGTCTTCGTAAATGATTTTTTAGGCTCAGAACTTACTGCAGCCAAAAAATTGGGCCAAAATACCTACTTTCCGGTGAAATAATCATAAATGTTGAAAACAAGGCTTTGCAAAAAGATAGGAAAATTTCCTGTATTTGTTAGCAACTCGCTTGTTTTAGGGTTGAGCGCAATATAATTTTCCATAATTGTTTAGTGTCACCACATAAAGTTTTTTTAAAGACAGAATTATAATTTCTTAAGTTATGCAGAAGTAATTTGTAAAACAAATTTAAGTCATTCATTTTGTAATTTTAGCATCAATAACGCAAATTGACCGCTGTTTTCAGAGAAGGGCGTGTAAATATAAGTATTTGATCATTTCTGATTGTTTCAAGACATGACTCTCAATTTGACACCTTCGGATGGCTTAACTTGTAAGCATGTACAATTTTCAAGGCTTCATAATGATGGCATGTCATTTCGTTACATTCAGTATATTTGGGTTAAAATGTTTAAAATAGATGTAAAAAACATTCGTAA
>KB455552.1:206426-228412 GCA_000341325.1 Panagrellus redivivus | reverse complement strand
AAGCTCCGCCCACTTTTCCAAAATTCTTCCTAAACATGTGAAACCAATTAAAAATGTTAAAAAACACCAAAGAAAACGGTAAAAAGAGAATAAAAACCTTCAAAGAGTAAAACAGTGAGAAAAATGTTAAAATGCTAAACCATGAAAAACTACAGTGCGCTTGATTAAAAAATTCCTATACCGAATTAGTTATGTCATCGTGAAGGCGACCAAAATGGTTTCGTCGTCGCATAAGCAGTTGAGCCGCTCGGAAACGCTTGCTCATTTCTAACTGGAAAGAAATGCGAACATGCAAAATGCACTCATTGAATTGAAAAAAAGAATTAAACAAAAAATATCTATAAGTACTGTATGAACGTAAATCAAAAATTCCATGACAATGAAAAAGCTTTCAACAAATGCAAGGCGTGAAACATTTGCAAAAGTTGGAGAAGTGGCAATAATTTGTTAGTCTTTTTTCCCTTTACAAATGCATATTGAATACAAAATACAGGCTGAGAGAGCGCAAAGAGAAGTTCCTGCAAGAGAGGCCAGAAGAAGTACGAAAGCCCCAAACCAACCTCGGTGCCAGATTTTCGGGCTCGGTAGTTTTCGAGAATGAGAAGACCGGCGTAGATTTTGCCGACGGTCAGCTTCTGGAATTCGAGTTCGCGATTTGGAGGGACGACGAGGTCGATCATGTTCTTCTTGGCTTTGAGGGGCCAGATTTTGCGCAATGTTTGACGAAGTTCCTCATCGGCTTCGTCCATTTCCTCCACTGGGCGCATTTTGATAGACAGTGATTCTCGAATAAGGGCGAATAATGTCGTTTTAAAGTGTACTGTGCCATCCTCAGCCACTGGCATGTTCATTCTTATCAGATGTTTATAAGCCAGCCTGTATGGACATTTCCGTCCGAAACCTACAGGTGGCGCGATATTTCTTAACATTTCATACATGTCAGTGTAATGTATCCTTCCCGTAGCCACAGGATCGTAATCAGCCCATACTCTGATGAACTCATCCAAGTGATGCGGTCCCAAAATACTGCTATCACGTGTGAGGTAATCGAAATTGTCCATGATGACAGCCACGAACAAATTCAACATTAAAAAGCTACTGAGAAATACGAAGGAAGTAAAATATCCATAACTCATTGTTGATCCACAAGCTGGTTTGTAAACTCCAATACTTATCATATCCGACGGATTAGGTTTTTCGCAATGACGATCAGCCACACATGCCATCATGATATCCTGCCACGCTTCACCCGTCGCGCATCGAAATAGTAAAATCAATGCGTTGAAAAAGCTTTGGAAATTGTTATGACGATTGATTTCGGTGGTTGGATCAAGTTTAATGTTGCCAAAGACTTGCATTCCGATGATGGCATAGATAAAGAATAACATGCCAATAAGAAGGCATACGTAGGGCAGCGCTTTGAAGGATTGAACAAAAGTCCAGAGCAAGATACGAATAGTGTAGCCTTGCTGGAGGAGACGGATAAGTCGAGCTGCTCGGAAGAGTCGTAAGAATCCGAGGGATACGAAATGGCCGCCAAATTCTGTTACAAGGGCATCGGTGATTGAACCGACGACTGTAATGAAATCGAATCTGTTCCAGCCGTCGCGGAAGTAATTCTGAAAAGCGAATTTTCAAAACAGATCAATCAATTGATAATTTGTTAATAGTTGCAAAATCAATCAATAAACTATCGATTGGCATGAAAACAATCAATATATCGATCAGTGTAAAAAATCGATAAATCAATAAGCTATTGATTGTCGTAATAGCTATCGAATAAGTATTGATTGACAAAAGGGCATCCGATAAAGTATTGATCGACCTAAGAGCAGTCGTTATCGACTGACAAAAAATCAATCAATAAAGTATCCACTGATGTAAAGCAATCGATAAATTATAGACTGTTTCAAAAACAATCAATAGATGTGAACATAATCAAAAAAACATACCCGAACACCAAAAGCCCCAATTTTCAGTATACTTTCCACCGTGAACACCGCAGTCAACACCGTATTGAATATCCTGAGCACTTTTTCGTACTCTGGCGAGTTCCCATGGAATTTCATCATCAAAATAATTGTGTTCATACAAATCATTGCCATGATGAAATATTCAAACGGAGCAGATGTAACCATTTGCCAGATTTTGTACTTGAAGCTGTTCTTCTTTTCTGGCATGAATAAACTGCGTGGACGTGCATTCAACGCAAAATCTATGCATTGTTTTTGGTTTTTGTCAAGATCGCCTTCGGATAATTCTGCTTCGCCTTGCTCTTGGAAGGTAATAATGATCAAAGCGACGAAGATGTTGACAAAGAAGAACGGGAACACGATGAAAAACATTACGTAGAAGAGGGCTACTTCGACTCGGAAGAAGGGCGAGGGACCTTGATCGATGTCGGTGGTGTCCATGGAATTCTGACGGATACCGGGCCAGCCTTCGCCGGTGGTAACGACAAATAGGGTAAGCATAGCATTAGGAGTGTTGTCATAGTTGAAGGGGCGTTGACGCCATTCACGTTGTTCGACACGTGGGGGTTCGAGCTGAAAGAGGGTGGGGTTAAAGTTTTCGTGATGGGACCTTTTGTTTTGGCGAAATTTGACAAATTAGCATTTTTAAAGCCTGAATCAATAAAACACAGTGTTAGGGCCCCGAAACTGACCCCCAAAATGCTTGTCCTCCCCATAACCCCTCGGACTTTGCTGATTATCACTGCAACAGCATGCCTGAATTTTATCTCCTACTTGTTGATGATGGCCCTCAAAAGCCCAGAAACAACGCATTTGGATATTTTGTGCGTGTTTCCGCTGATAATTTCCTGGGAGGTCCTGGCGTACTTTAGCTTCATGTATGAAACGGAGCAGTTTCTCTATGATACTGATTTCATCCTTCATGTGAGCCTTTTTTCACATTTATCCTTTCTCAAGTGTGTGGTTTCAGGCCCAACACGAAAATCCGCAAATCGAATTCGTCCGACGACGCTTCAATGGCCCGGTGAACGCCCGTGGGGACAACACCCTCGGATGGGTCGACGACTTTGAAAACGACCTGACTACCCGATCCGAGGTTACCGTTATTCACTGACACCTCTTAACCCTGTTTCTTAATTGACATACCTGTTTATCATAAATGAAGTACTGCCCGTGGCATTCGTGCGCAAACTTTTTCGTCTTATCAGTACAGTAAAAAAATGTGCCCTTGAACAATTGGACGGCGATGACGGCAAAGATGAATTGGAACTAAACTGACTACGTTACATCTTGTTTGAGCATTGACACGACTCACCAAAAAGTACACAACCAAAATATTCAACACATTCTTCAGTGAATTCACGACGCAATCAAACACAGCCTTCAATTTCGGGATACGTTTGATGGTTTTCAGCGGTCGCAACACTCTCAACACCCTCAACGATTTGATGGTCGACAAATTCTTGCCAGCAGCACCAGATGTTCCACTGAAGGCAAAACCAACGAGGGCACAGATGACGACAATACCGTCCAAAAGGTTCCAAATATCGCGGCAATAGGACCCTGGATGCATGAAGACACCCATATCGATGAGTTTGAGCAACATTTCACATGCAAAGACGCCGGTGAAACAGTAATCCATGTATTGAAGAACCTTATTGCGGGAATTTTCTTCATCAACAGGGTCTTCGGCGGCTAGGGAGATGGATGAGAAACAGATGACGGCCATGACGATCATTTCAAAGTATTTAGTTGAGACGATTGAGTGGACAAAGACGCGTAATCTAAAAAGTGAGAATGCAGTTTTTGAACCTTATTTAGTTTAAAATAGGTTTAATGACAAGCGACGTAAGTCAACTTACGGATTCGTTGACGACAACACAAACATGGAAGAATGCGGGACCATCGGTTTGGGACCACCAAAGGGACTTTCTTCATCCTCCATATCTTCGTCGTCGTATTCTCCATCTGTGGGATCACCATCAATGGCTAACTGGCCATCATCGATAAACTGTTCATCAAGAGAATCTGAATCCTCAGCGAGTTCATTGGCCTTTTCGTCGGCCTCCTCGGCGGCAGTGAGTTCCTGGGCATTGGCCAAGTTATCCACGGCAATGGCCAAGAACACGTTTAACAGTGTGTCTGAAGTCGTTTCAATGATAAGCATTAAGCAGTCTTAAGTTTGGTCAACTTACAGTTACCAAACAACACCAACACAATGAAATATATACAGTATACCATGCCTCCGCCGTAAACACCGCCTTGAGATTCTATGGCGACATACATTACTTCGTTCCAATCTTCACCCGTTAAAATCTAAACAAAAATGGTTAACACTGATAGTAGTGTGTTTGATCTCACCTGGAATACCGTAATCAACGCAACAGGGAATGTGTCAAAATGCGTGTATGGATGAGTATTGACAAAGTTGAATTTGCCACCGAAGAGCTGCATGCCCAGAAGGGCAAAGATAACAATGAACAGGAACAGCAAGAACAGCAGCGAAATGATGGATCGCATGGAATTCATGAGGGATCTGACCAAGTTACGCAATGATACCCAATAGCGTGTTAATTTGAAGATTCTCAATAGCCTCAGGGCACGCAGAACGGAGATACCGAATGAACCGCCACGGAAGAAACTCCACATGACTTCAAACGCTGAACCAGCGATGACAATACAGTCGAATCGGTTGAATTTCGATGCGAAATACGGTCGATAGCCCATGGCAAACATTCGGACAAACATTTCACACATGAAAATACCGAGGAAAGCGTATTCGGCGTATTCAAGGAAGAATGTTAGCCACGCTGGTTGACCGTAATGTTCTACGGCAACGCATACTGTGTTCATGGCGACAAGAATGATGACAACGTAGTAGAATACTTGTGTTTTGACGATTTGGCGGAGTGATAAGCGAACGTGTCGGACTCGCCTACAGATGCCTTCATAGAATGTCTTTCGGCCACGCTTGCCAGAAGCGGTGACCGCCGGGGCACCGGTTTCTTCGTCGTAGACTTCGTCGCCCTCGTCTTCGTCCTCGTCATCCTCCTCTTCGAAGTCTTCTTCCGTTTCGATGGATTGCTGTTTTGTGGCTGCTTTGAGCTTCTTTGTGGCTGCTCGGCGCCGGGCTTCCATAATAGCGGCCTTTTCTTCCTCTGTTGTTCGATCTTCTTTGAGGATGACTTCCTCAGCTGTTAGAATCCATTCGAGATAGCCGTTTAATTCGCGTTCTATTTGCTGCTGCCTTCGAAGTTTGAGGAATTCTCGTCGATTTTCGACTCTTTCCCTTTCCTTTGCAAATTCTCCAGATAACACACCTAATACGAGATTAAGCATGAAGAAGGATCCCAAAATGATCAACGGAATGAAATAGGCCCAGTTGTAGGTTGATCCGAGGCTGTCATTTGTCTGAAACCACCGACATCTTCACCAACTACAACTTTTCACCTCAAAACTCACATAAAACATAACAGTAGTCCAGCCCTCCATCGTAATACACTGAAACACCGTAATCATAGCGAATGCAATGTTGTCGAAACTGGTGATCCCAAAGTTCGGTCCAATCCATTGCTGTAGACATGTAGTGCCATTCCCGCAGTTATAGGCCCCTGTTGTCGACTTATTTGAACACGGAAACGGCCTCTCTGTGGGCCCTTTGATCTCGCCGAATTCATCAAAGCATGCACTATGGAAAATACCCGAGTAGAATTCGAGCCCGATGATGGCAAAAATGACAATAGCGAACAGCACAAGCAATCCAATCTGCAGCAGTGGGGCCATCGCGCAGAGGATGGATTTGAGGACGACTTGGAGTGATGGAATGCCACTGACAAGTTTGAGAGGCCGAAGCACACGTACGGCACGAAGTGTACGGAGATCGACGCCGGTACCCGCGGATGGAGTGTAGAAATCGAAAGGCAGAACGGTGAGAACGCTGAAGGAGAAATTTTTAAATGAAATTGACAAAGATTTTTTTGGTGATGCTTGCAATTTCTAAACGCAGCTGCATTGGTAACGCTGTAACTTTTTTCTGTCAAAAATAATGATTTCAGTTTTTTTGAAAATTCGTGTTTCTTGAAAAAATCAAAGTTCCAAAACTTGCTATCAGGAAAAGTTTAGATTAGTTAGAAAACTACCGTACCCGGTCACAACGACAATAAAGTCCATGATATTCCAGCCTGAGCGGAGGTAAGAACCTTTGTGAAGGCAAAATCCAAGAGAAATAACTTTGAGCAGACATTCGAGGCAGAAAATACCCATGAAGTAGGGTTCGGTGCGTTCCTGAAGACAAATAATGGCATATTTTTGAACTTATTAAAACTTGTGGCCTGAAAAAATCTTGAATTGATAGAAATCAACACTTACCAGCAATTCCGACAACGGTTTCTTGTCGTTCTTCGGCAAATGCTGATCCATCGCCAGTACCACGCAATTGCCAATGATGGTGAGCAGGATGAAGTATTCGAAGGGGCCCCATTCTATGATGGCTTTGGCGTTGCGTCGGATGAAGTTATCCTCCGCGAAGATGAACAGTGATGATGGGCCCTGAAGTTGTGATCAATATTTGACAAAAGTAAACTTTTTGTATCATTTTATGGTTCCAACCAGTGCCAATGCCAATTTTACATAATTTTCAAACCATGTACAGTATGCTACCGTATCCCAAGTAAGACACAAACCTTGATCGGTGGGCCTGTCCCCAGTAACCCATCACTGAAAGCATTGCTTTGTTTCTTCGGGGGCCGTTCAAGGAAGTAGTCCTCTTCATCGGCGTCGTCCGAACGCATGTCGCCGCCTCAGGGCGTTAAAACCGATAGACTTCCCGCGGCACCGCAATATCGACTCTCTAAGAAGCGGGAAGCTGTTAAGGGGAGTCAATTTTTACCCGAAGACGAGGAGATAAAGGCTTGACCAAATCGCAACTTTGGCAACATTTTGTCCGTCACAAAGGCACATAAATAACGAGAGAGCACAATAGAAGGGCATGCAGTCAGAAGCCGCCGCTCACCGCGATGAAGTTACATGAAAAACGCGTCTTCGTCGGAGTTCAAGACGACGCTGACGACGATAGGATGAAGCTGGGCCCATAAAAGTGTCCATTTCAAAAAAAAAGCGCTGCGCTCCTCGAACTGGCAGCTCAGCTCACAACTCCATTTTTATGCTTACTTGTTAGATGGCGAAAAAAAGAAGACGCGGCTTTGCTGCTTCTGGCGTTGCTTTTGTGTATTCAATGGGGCGCGAGCATGGATATGCATCTAACATGGGTGGGGATGTGTCTGGATGGATGAAGGGGGCTCCCGAGGATAGACATGTTTGCAGAAAAAAGTGAGGGCTTCGCTATCCACCCGGCTACGTGAAGCTCGGGGATAGTCGCGTCAAATGGCACTCTAGGGGGAATAATCGCAATCCGTGAGGATGGATGGCTTCAAAAATCTTCCAAATATTTGTTCATATCAGCCCTGTATATCGGTGACTGCCTTTTTGAGGACAAATTTGACGGCTTTCTGGATAGCCGTTATCAGTTTGACGAAACGGGGGCTCAGAAATGGAAAAACAAAGAAATTTTACTATTTCCAAGTCTCGAAGCCAAGAAAAACAAGATCATTGAATACCTAACCGTCAAAAAGCGAGTTAAAAACGCAAAAATGCCAAAACTGCAGCAATTAGCAGGGCTCAAGCCCAGCCCAGACCGGATTTAACAAAACTACTACGCTAAAGCAATTACACACACTTCTGAGCCACAACTTTACATGTAAAAACACGTCGAAACAAGGAAAATGCCAACGACGAAGTCTGCAGGAAATTTGAAAAGAGTGCTCTCGTCCATGACATTTCCGGGGAATCGCGTCAAGCTCATACTGATGCATCGTTGTTACACTCGCATAATTTAGACATAATTTTTGGAATTTTTTTTGGAATTTGTTTTTTTGTATCAATTAGTCGTTTGTTGGTAAATTCGGTGCACAAAAATCTTTACAATTGCTTATTGTTACAATTTTTAAAACATTGACATTTTGAAATTATCTTAACTTTTAAATTTGCTGCCAGTCGGTTTTATGTACGTTTTTTTCGCTAATTTGAAATTACAGTTCCAAAAATCCGCCATTTCGAAGGATTTTATTGAATTCCCCCCGCCCTGCTTGCTTGATTCAATGAAACTGTCAATCACCGTCACATTCCTTTGCATTGAAATTCGAATTCACTTCTAAGCTAGCTCTTTTTTCGAGTCTTGGCAACATTCATCGACCCTGCCCACGTCTCGGCCCTGCGCTAATTAACTTTGGAAAAGTGGGCGGTCCAACACGGCTTCCCCTCCTATATACTTGTTCCAGCCGCCATGAAATACATGTATGTAGCCAGCTTCGACGCCGTCCAAACAACCGACCATCGCCGACGGTAGTTATTTCGGAACTTTTCGGACGGAAGTTCAGTCAATAGGCCAACCACACTGTCCCCCGGCGTTTACTCCTGAACAAAAACCCGCGAGCTTCAACCTTTTTCATGGTCATAGCTTTTGAAGAAAAAAAGTTTGCCTTATTTAGTGCGAGCTTCTGGGGGCATGCCTCTCGGGGATAGACGAAAAGAGGATAGCGTTCGGTCGCATGTATCCAAATGCCATACAATATCAATGACAGAGACAACAGTGCAAACTGAGAGGAGAAGGGCTTCATCATTGTGCAATGGGCGTACAAAAAGTCATCAACTTTCGGACGGTTTGGGACACAGTTTTAATATAAAACGGCAAACACGAAAGGGCAATATGAAAAGGCGAAAAGACACAAGTTATTGAAAAAAGGACACAAAAAATCATCATCGACTGCTAGTTTAAACGGCTTTTCATTGAATGGAAAGCCGTTTGAACGAAGGAGAATGGCGACTGAACGACAAAAAATTGAAAATAGGCATTAGAGACCGGTTGGTTGGTCACCTGTGGCACATTGCGTGGAAGAATAGGAAATCCATTTTTAGACGAGTTTGTAGGAGGGATAAGTGTTAACCCGAGAGGGTATTTGTGGAAAAAAACGTGAAAAGGGGGATGAAATCGCGAGATTGGGGCAAAAATGTATCGTTTTTCATGGAAAAAGCACTAAAAAGGTTTAAAAACACGTAAAATTGGCATTGGCACTGATAAAAACCCACTTTTAATCAAAAAATTAAAGTTAGACTCACCTTCTCCCTAGCCCCTGAGGGCAAATTGGGCTTCCTGGACTGACCGAAGGCGCCGCCACCATCGCTGCGATTCTGCTCCTTCCGAGCTTCTTCGGCGGCCAACCTGGCAATTTGATCAATTCCTAGCATTATGGTTTAAAAATCGATCCAGAATAGGGTGGATCAGGCATTTAGAGAGTTATAGCTGTTTTGGAAAACAAACAGTCAGACGACCACAGTGTTTTGAATGAATGAAGAATATTGAGCTGCATGGAATGAAGATGAAGCTGCGCGGCTCAGATGTGGATTGACTGGATAAAGGCAGATGAGGAGGTGGTCAGAAAGGGAAGTTTGGCTTGCCCGTGGTCCCGGAAATGGCGTCAGACTGTCGGGAGCACCCAAGGACAAGAAAAAAAAGGAGAAGGCGTCAGACCGTCGGGGACAGCCGCCTGGCAACAAATGGCAACCACCTTCAGAGGTAGTGTCCGTAAATACGCTCTTAGCAATCCAGCTGGGGCCTTAGGCAAAGGAACACCTTATAAAGTGCATCGACCAAACACTGAACTGCCTGACTTGAATGGAATGTACTTCAGCCGCAGTCCTTCAGGAATCAACTTGACGTCAAAGTGCTGACAATGAAACTGGCCCTTGACAGATCGTCTCCGGCGCTGGAGCACAGAAGATAGCTGGGCCGCCCTGCGGGTTGGTTTCGGACTTGTTGCCTTCGACTGAAAAGGGGGTGCCCTGAGGGCCCCGATGCCTACTTGCTCAGCTCGCTGTTTGGGCGCGAGTCGCCGCTTCCTTCTCTTTCAGGGCTCGGCTCCTTTTTTTGGAGGCTAGCAGCAGCTAGCTGGGCACAAGCCAAGGCTCGCAACACTACGGCCAGGGTATTGCCGGAGGGGAACGAGCAGTAGGCAAAGGCCCCGCGAGACCTTTTGAGCGCGAGCGGTCCATGACTAGGCATCGGCAAAATATAGGCCGAAGGAGCAAAGACACAAAAAGGCAACAAGCTGCCAGCCGTCTTTCCACGTTTTTGGATGGAGGCCCAGTAGCATGCAGACAAAGACAAAAGCGGATGAAATTGCGTCAAATCTTGGTGGGGGCAGATGGAGAGAGAGTCGGCACTAGTTCCAGTCATTACAGATGAAGCGAAATGGCGTGAATGCCGTGAGCTATGAGCTATCATTTTGGGTTTGGAGGGGGTTGGTGGTCAAAATGGGGTGTAATAGATAATGATAGTGGGAAAGAAGGTGGTTTTATTGGTGATTTTGGTGATTAATGGGTGGGAAAAGGTGTCTGGAAGCGAAAATGGCAACAAAATCACAAAATTTTCTAATAAAATTATGATAATTTCCATTTCAAAATTCTAATTTTAAGGAAAATTCAACAACACAGACGCTGCAACCATCAAATTTAGCAATTATTAAACTTACCGATCCCTCCTCGTCCAAAGATACGAATAATAAATAAGCTCAAACGTGCCCGGTTTGCGATAGGCTCGCTGGGCATCGCTCAATTTGACCATTTCTGATCAAAATCGAACCAACTTTTTTCCAACTAACAGAATTCTATTACAACTTCTGAGCTTGAGTGAGCATACAACATGACCCATCAACCTCCAAAGATGGAAGACTAATGTAAGGTTTTCCAAATCCAAGGCACTGATTCACCGCTCACGGAGGCATTCTACCCACTGGTAGCCGCCGTCCTCAATGTCGAATGCAATCAGGCATCTAAGGTCGTGATGGAGCGACCTGCCATCCAAATTGACGTAAATACGTAAATTGGAGGAAGGGTACGTACTATGCCTTCCCCGAAAATGGGCCAAAAAGGGCAGCGACTACGACAAGACCGGATGGCACGTCCGTTGATGGGTGCTAATGGGTTGTCACCTGAGGTGGGCAAACACTGGAGGCATGAGTATAAGTCAGAAGGGTCTTTTGGGAATTGGGCACAGGTGAGGTGGATGGGAGGTGGTATTGGATGACATCAGAGTAGACAGAGATCGTGGAAGGCTGTGGAAAAGTCAGAAAATGTAAATAGATTTCAGACTCTAATAAAGGCCAGAGCGATCCTGAAGGAAAAATCTTTTTAACAATGAAAAGATCAATTCTTTAAAAGTTTGTAATAAAAAATTTTATGAAACAGCTAGTTATTTCGAGTAGAACGTGTAGCAGCATCATCAACAGGCATTCAAATTTGGTTGACACAGACTTTGGACATGAAAAAAGGTAAAACTGACTTCGAAAAGACGTTAAAACATAATGAT
The DNA here is from genome assembly GCA_000341325.1 of Panagrellus redivivus. NCBI lineage: Eukaryota > Metazoa > Nematoda > Chromadorea > Rhabditida > Panagrolaimidae > Panagrellus > Panagrellus redivivus. Next base: position 217,018 of record KB455552.1, on the reverse strand, counting down.
TCAAAATTACCAACACTCCAACAGCCGGAAATGTAGCTAATTTCGCGACTTCGCGCAGCATCTCGGTGGCATGGGGCGGTTGATCCTGATCGAAGAAGACCCGTTCATCCCGCACGGAAAGTTTCCGCGGATGGATCGGTGACGGTAAGAACCCTGAAACACCATCCTTACTTTTCGCCAATCCTACATTCTAAACCCAGTATTCCCCTGCCCTTCTAACCCGACAACAACTTCTTCCCTCCCCAATTACCATCCATATCGTAGTATCACCTCCCACTTTTCAGTAGCAGTAGCGCTTCCCTCCTCCGTCCAGTCGCCAGAATCAAAAAGTAGTCACCATTGTGACGACAAACAGGTCTAACACTGGCTGCCGACATATATGACATATAGTATCAATGTTTTGCCAGGGGTAAAGCATGTAAAGCTTCTGCATACATCGAAACAAGCAAAATGGATGAAAGTTGTAACCGAAGACGTGTAACTTCGGGCTCCGACTTCAACGTAACCCCGTTTTCCATTCGAAATATACCCATCCCTGACGGCATAAGAGGGACGGCACCGACGGCAATGGAGGAGGGGAGACGTTTAATGCATGCCGAAGAAGTTGTTGTTTTCGAGAGCGCCCCTACGCGATGGCCAAAGGATTCTGATATGGCATAAAGCATAGCGATAAAGTATGAATTATGCAACTTTATGAATGAACAAAACACAAAGTTGATTCAATTATCAAAGGTTGGGGCCGGAAATGAAAAAGCGCGTGTCTCACAGGGAAATTATATCAATCCAAGACGTAACTAGGGTTGTAAAAACGTTGCGGCCCTGAGGGGACGAATTACTTTTTCCTATGAATGTTGCGAAGGCAAAAGTTGGCAAGCGTGTATTGCGGTATACAAAGGCCCTGAGGGCATAGGTGCATCTTGGGGGCTGGGCTGGGAGGGGATGAATCAAAGAAGGCACCCAAGGAGAACAAAGTTGGCTTCAGGTATGAATTGGCTTTCGGTTTTTGGGCGTAGTTTGGCTGTCGCAATCAAGAAGCGTAAAAATTCTCTCCCCAATAAACCCAAATTAAGTCAGACCCTGATTGTCAAAACTCACCCGGTGTAAGGGGCAACATCCAGGCCTGCAGATTCTGGACCTCCGGCAATGCCCGTCGATTCCCGACACCATGGCCATTGCCGAGTTGATGGGGGCGACTGCTGATGGTGGCACTTCGGACCCGGGCACCAGTCGTCGCAGCCGGCACTCGCAGGAAGACTTCGCGCTCCGGAGCGGTGCCACCACTTCCGCCGTGCCGAGCATCCATGCTGGGTCGAACCGGATCGGGGTATCACCGAGGCGGCGCGAGCGGCACACAATGCCCTGAGGCAGCAGCACCGCCGCCAAGGGTAGGGATGGAGCGAGATATCGTGGCGGATGGAAATAAACCCGAGGAGGTACGGGTCGTTGAATTGATAATGAAGGTGATTAAATGAGGGCGGAGCAAACGCCTGCGGGCGAAAGACGGGTGAAGAGAGCCAAAAATGGATAAAATAAGGCAAAAACGGAGTTTTAAACGCGGAATTATTGAATAAAAAGTAGTACGTAGACCCGGGTACAACATTGTAATAAAAATTGTCATTGGTGAGGTTTAAAAACATTCGCGGTGTGACCCAAAACCAAGTATAAACCAATTAAAGTTGCAAAAAGCATGCACAAACAAATATCCAGGGCAGAAAAAACATAATTGTAGGAATATACAAAATGGTTAGTGACATCAACACGACAACAGAACAACAATCGTTGTAGGACTATTTTGTCACTTCCGGTTATCATAAAGCTCTCGAGAAATAGAATTTGTCTACAAATTTGGCATCAGTTGACATCAATCCGCACAAAACTATTAGATTAACAATGTCCGACATACATTCAAGCCATTTTTGCAAAATCTATGCATTGGAAAGCGTTCATTTTGACGTTTTACATCAAAATGTTGCATTTAACGCTGGTAAAATAGAACATTTTGCCATAAAAAGCGCATTTCACATAGATAGAAGCCAAAAACGACAAAGAACATCATAAATTCCGTTCAAAAACAGTACAATTCGCTCCCCTGATGTCAGCTACTACCACGTTAGCCGGTTTAACATCGATTATGAACGCATAACATGTTTCATGGCCACGAAAAAAACGCCTCCATGAAGTATACCCGAGAATGGTGACGCCAGGCACACCTGGTTGGGCTCCACGTTATAACGCTGGCTAATGTCGAAGTTTGTCTAAATGGCAGCCATGGCGGTTAACAACACAGGTCCTTTGACCTTCTAGCGAATGTCGAAAAGGGTATTGATACGCGGGGCGGAAAAGTGGCTTACAAAGTGATGCCGTGCCCGCCGGAATCGGGTTCTCAAGTTTCGCTTGCCTTTACTCGCGCCGGAGCCGGGGAATCGGATGAAGCCGCGATGATACGGGGCACTCTAGTGGACTTTTTTTTTTGTCAAAGGGAAGCCCAAAAATGAGTAATGGCTATTCGAAGTGAGTAGCCAGCCAGGCAGGGGCCGACGACAATACGCGCAATTAGCTTCTCGTTTTTTAAAAGGCGACTACTGACTGCCACCCGCAGTTTTTTGACACAGTCGAAGACTCCGTTGAAGAAGCACAGGGTGGTAACAACAAGGCCAAGGCATCTACCAGAATGACTGGTAGTGGTGGGCTATCTATTCTCAAATGGATCCGTCTTACATTTTGGTGACGCTGCCGGTTTCAGGGGTTAACTGACAGGAGAGAGGCCCACCGTAAAATTGTCATTGTCGACATCATCACTTGAGGGCGGCCAAGTGAGTGAATGAAACAAAAAAAAACGTCCATCTGTAAGGAAGGGCGCTTACAGATGGACGTCGTAGGTTTTGTGGTGTTCATAAGGAACGACGTGGTAGCTACATAAATAACTAACAACGATGACAGGGGCTTCAGGAGGGTTGCAAACTGGGAAAGAAACAGCTCATGCCTGGCTTGACGACCGAAAATGGATCGAGATCCGGTTGGTTTTGAACAAACAGGTCCTTCCAGGAAGGGCACGCCATCATACCTTGCAAGTCAGCCCCTTTTGTGAATCTCGTAACCGACTACATCGACAAAAAACAGTCGCCTGACATTCCCCTTATGACAAAAGTCACGACTGACGTCCATACCTAATGTAAATCTAATCTCGCGCCACCCTTGATAAAATTACACCTGTCCATAGATTTCCAATATCCCAAAACACCAAAAAGCCTTAAATCTCTCCGACTACTTTCTCAGAGGGTCCCGAAGACTATTCAGCCCAATAGCCGCCCACGAAAAAGGAGTTAGAAGTCGTTGCGTAGAAACAATGTCGGTAACGAGTCGCCAGTCGGAGTCATTGTGCCTTTTTTGGCGGCGGCCCTCCTTCGCCACTTCCTCCAAGACTGCCTGAGGCGCGAAAGAACAACAACGGCACACGGCTGTGTCAACTGCCAACTGCCAACGGCACAGGTGAAATGGGGCAAGCGCTAGGCTATCAGTCTATGAATCTTTGAGTGGGAATCGGGTGTTTTTTCGGCAATCTTTTTACAACAAAAGTGAGCGAAAAGTGCTTTTATTTCGTAGAAAATGGGTTTACACGAGTGCCACACCTAGAATGGAGCACTTCTGAATGTATAAATAGCCTCGTAAAAGTTGAAGGTACAATGCTTCAAGTGGGTGGCCTCCGGCGAAGCTATATTTGGACCTTATTAATATGGTTTTGCAATGTGATGCGAAAATAACTAAATAATTGACAAAAATAAGTAAGATGGATGAAACGTATCATAAAATGTATGATGGACAGATACCCGGATGCCCGGCCTACGCACCACTTGATATGGCCCTTCACGGAGTGGGTTCAAGAGCTTCGTGGCCCTCATCATCACCATCAGCTACCCTTCATTGCATTCATAGAGGAAAAGGAGACCCGCATCAACTCAGCTCAAAGGACTGTCATAAAAAATGTCACTAAAATAGATGGATATGGGCCCTCTAGCGGTCACCTTTTGGCAGGGGCTCCTAGGCCTTCCGGCAGTTTTGAGCCAGGGGGCGGTTCAGTTCAGGAAGTGCATGCTACAAACACGCTTCATCATATTGATGGATTGGATGGAATGGATAAAAATAGGGTAAATTGATCGAGGGCATTATAAAAAATGCGGTTTTGGAACCGTTTAAATGAGATTTTCTCGGTTTAAACCGACAAAAGGGCATTCCACATTGCGGGAATTGAATCCGCGTGAGTAAATCGGCTGAAAGTGAAACCAAAATCCGGTAAAATCCCACCATAACAGTGTTCCTTGCCAAAATGTAAGCCTATACTCGCCATATTTAGCCAAATACCCGCCCAAACACACCTGCAGGGCGGCTTTTCCCAACTTTTTCAGACTCCTTTCACGCTTCCCGAACACAAACCTTTCCCAAGGACATGCGTGAAATGAGATATGCAAGGATAAACGAAAAACCACCACACATGTCTGCAGTTTGCATGTCTATAATCTATGGTCACCATGGCATCGGAAATCCGTCGTATCAGCCTACCTCGACTTCCGAAAGCATAAAAACTGGAATCGGGTTAACTATTGTTAAAAAAAATAGGTTAAAGGTAAAAAGTATACTACGAAATGCCCTTCAATTTCAAGTCAATGAAATAAGGCTCCCTTTTTTGCAACACGCTAACAACTATCGATGTCGCAGCCCGAAACTAACTACATAATGCTATTAATTGTAAGCATTAAGCGCAAGCCTTGCTATAAATTATGCAATCGGGAGGCCGAGTAGGAGGGGCCCTTCACGAAGGACCTACACGGAAAGTGCTGACGACTACAAGCATTGCCGCAGGGCAAGTGTGACTACTATCCCCGTATAAGGGTATCGTTACAACTACCACCGAAAACTACAAAACCCCTAACCGCAAACCGCAAAACAGCGAAATTTAAACAATAACATTGTGAGAAACGACAAACAAGTCATTCAACTTGTACAATTTGTGAGAACGCCGACACCTATGATTGTATCGGTTTGAGACAGTCACAGGACAGCGACTAACTATCAAAAGCTAAAAAACAATTACACGGCCCAGCCGCGCGAGAACTATTACGTTTATCTCTTCACTTGATTCATTGAGGGTGTGGTTTGTTTTAAGCCGAAGCCCACAGCAGCTCACCCACCCTCAAGGATTTTCGAAACCGGAAAAACGACTGGAAGGAACGCTGCAAGCTCGAGCTTAATAAAAATGTGTAGCACTTCTCGTTGCAGTCATTCATTCATTTTAAATACTATGTCGTTGATGAAAGCTCGTGATAACGGTTTTTGAGCGTGGACAAGGAATTATAGTAAATGGATAGAAGTTTGATACTATCTTTATGGTGACTACACAAAAGTGGATCAGACTGGGGACAAGATCTGTTCAATTTAAAAAATTTTGTTTTAAAAAACTGTAAAGCTACAATCAAAACAAAATAAAAATCGAATAAATGAACTTGTGTACGAAACTTGAATAAACATTATGAAGTTACAGTTGAAAAACAGTGCACACGTGCTAACGATAATACGATTTGAAAAAACCAAAAAGTGAAGAATAAAACAAATCGAAAGCTGGACAAAAATACAAGTATTCTACACGCACGGTCAACAACGAACCGTTCATGTAGGGAATTTATGGTATGTTAGCAAAACTCCGGTAATGCCTTCTTAGACCAGGATAAATAAGATTAAAAAATGAGTTTTTCAAGAAAAAAAAGATGGTTCGATAATGTAAAATAACTGTGATCATTTGACTGTTTGTGATAAAATGAAAAATCAAAAGATACAAACAAAGAAATTTATCAACTCACAGTGGCGATCCACGGCTGGCAACTTTCATCTTTTCCATCAGCAAGGCGCATGTTTTGTGGTCACTCAGATCGACGACTCTGCAAACAAGTATTAATATAAGAATTTCAAATGGGACGCAGACAATGAGTGTGGAAACTTTTTATAACTTTTGTTTCAAATTTGTCAAATTTTTATTTCAGTTAGAACCAAAAATTAAAAAAAATCATTCAACGTGTATACCGTCTAGGTAGGAGCCTTTTGGCACTTTGATCAGGAGACACTCGTTCCCAGAAAGACACCTTCCGATTCGCCAGGGGTGAAACAGATCGAGAAGCATCACTTGAACCGCCGGTAGCGACTTCGAACAATCTGCTGGTCTTTCTGAATGGTGACAATAGAATCCGGGAGAGGCCCGGTGATAGCGCCCGTGAAAGAAGCCCAGAGCCTCGCGGCGACCATCTGTCTGCATCGAGATCGTCGTAGTCATCTGGATTGATACCGCTTCGAGAGGATGGTGGAAACTCGGAATTCAGAAGCGGCGGTTCTAGGAATCTGCCGTATAACGCCATTTTGAAGATGTTTTGTCGATGAAAATAGCCTTATGGAAGGCGCTTTTCGAATACTAGAAGCATCCAACGACCCGTAACGATGGTCATCTCAGAGACGGCGACGGCATCGCAGTGTACTTCCCGGCAACGATTGACAAATTCCAAGAATGGTCGGGTATTTACAGACGATGGGTGGACACGAGTAATCCCTGCCCGATGCGCCTGTCTGCTTAATGCCACCAGCTCATACCGAAGAACTTCCAGGGGACAAACATGAGACCCATCTCGACAAAAAAAGTAGTCTCGGCTTCCTAATAATGATGACACATTGCTTGATGGTTGGTGGAGCGACACAAAAAATAGGACCCCGAACCCCAAGAAGCTGGCCTGGAGGAGGGCGAGGCATAGAAGAAAAAAAACGATGCCATATGAGGCGTCAAAGAGCAGCCAAGCGTAATTGGTAGCGTCAGAGGAGTCGTCGAAAACGTCCCGATGAACACATTGCTGGAGGCGACGCACATGGGGGCCGGGCAGCACTGATTGGGCTGGGATGGCTACTTGAGGGGGAAAAAGTTTGTAGCAAGTTTGCAGGCTGGTTGGTGGTGGCAAATGGGATAAGGATTCAAATAGGGTCGAATGGCACTGGATGGGGTCAAATGACCAAACCGGGTGGTGGGAATTTTGATTAGATTTGGGAGCAGGAGGGGGTGGTTGAGATGGGATTCAGATTTTATCAGTGAACTATTGATAGTTTTGGCTTAGATGCAACACTTTTGGTTAAAAAAAAGTTTCGACACTATTAAAAGTTGAAACACCTGCGAATTATTGATCCGGTCGCCATTTGCGCAACTTTTGAACTACGAACCTCAGTACAATTCGAGTGGTATTTTTGAATTTCACGTGTTTTATAAATGTAAAAACATTCAATGAAACTAACTTAGCGGAACTTCTTTGAACATTCCAGGGCCGAAAATGACAAAAATCGATCAAAAATCACACTTATTAGATAATAAGTTGCTAACTGTCAATCCAATCGATGATTGAGTACTTTTTTTTGAACTTCCCGTGCTCTCGCGGTTCAGAAACACTTATTCAAAGTGGTCTAACCCAAAAATGTTGCACCTACCAGAACTCGATTTTGCCAAAAGTCAACCGAAAATGGTTCTGGTAAATTTCGAAATTTGCGATCCATCAATCCTAGTGCAATATAAGTGGTATTTTTGAATTCCAGGTGTTTTGGCAATCTCAAAACACCTATTCAGTGTGATCTTTCACGAACTCCTTGCACTATACAGGGCCAAAAGCGCCAAAAATCGTCTTAAAATCGTATTTATCATTTGACAGTGTTCCAACCGTTACATCAATCGCTGAATGAGTAACATTTTTGAACTTCCCGTGTTCTCGCGCTTCAGAAACACTTATTCAACCTAGTCTAACTTGCACCTACCAGAACTCAATTTTGTCAAAAGTCAACCGAAATTGGTTTTGATAGGTTTCGAAATTTTCGATCCATTGATCCTATGACAAATTGAGTGGTATTTTTGAATGAAATTCAACTTTGCCAAGAGTCGTCCGAAACCCGCAAATGGGGGCCGATTGCGTAGCCTTCCATTCTCGGAATCCCGATCGAAATTTCACACAGATTTATTATAAGGCAATCTGATTACCCTTCTTACATCAATTTTAGTAGAAAAACTTCCACTTAAATGGTACTGTACCCCCCAAAATACTGTAACCCAACCCCAAAACACTCACCTCCTTCTCCGCGGACTCAAATCACTGCTGCCAGCTCCAGGTGGCAACAACGATCCGACGGAGACCGTGGATTCGGTCTCCGCGACTTCTTCGATCGACGATTGTCGCCGCAGTCTGTTTGTGGCCGAAGTGCCGCGTCCTGATGTCCGTGGACCGGTCGCACTGGCGCGTCGCGCTGCCTGAAAACCAACAGGGGGTGGAAGGAAACAATCTTAATTCAAAAGCTTTCTTTTTTCTCGTTAACAGGCACTCGTGAAGGCCCAGCAATGGATGTCTGTCTTCCGGTGAAGATGCTTTTGAAAATGTGGGACTTGACCAATACCGCGCCGGCCTTGGGGCCACAGGGCAAGCAAGCACTTGCGGAAACGGGCCCATTTTACATAATTTCTAATTTCATCGGCACTTTGCTTTGTTGAAAAATTCGGATTGGGTCCGGCGACCTCTACCAAAAAAGCGACGATGAATCGTAAAAAAAGGTGGTAAAAGTGATAAATTTCGACCGAAAAGTTTGCCCCGCCACAGGGCATCCCGATAAAACAGACGCAACTGTGGCATTCTAAAGTTTTTGATGAAAAAATAGGCATAGATTGAGCTAATAAAGACACGGACGCCTTTGGCCGCATCCCACTTGAAGTCTGGTCTAGATGCCCTGCGGCACTGCGTGTAAAAAAAGTAATACAAATAATGAGTACCTCAAGAACGATGCTGGAAAAGTCCGTGGAGCGTCGACTTGGGGCCGTTGATGCATCGCCGGGTTTCCGTTGCGGAGGCGCTGACGCACCAGAAGGGATGGCAATTGTGGCAGCTGTCGACGTGGAAGCGGCTTCTTCTTCCGAAGTTCGCGCGGCTTCGGAAGCCGGAATGACCGGAGATGGTGGAGGGACGACGGCGCTGACGGGCCGAGAAGCATGCTTGCTTCGGGAAGGTGGGCCGTTCGAGTTGGTGTTACGGCGGACGGTGGGTCCTGGAACGATTGTTTGGGTTATGGAAGGTTTGCAAATTTAAAAATGTAAAAAAAACAATCATGTTCGAAAGTAGTAAACGTTAAATTAAAAATTTGATTCAAACTGAAAAAGTGACAACAATGTATTAAAAATTTTTATTACAAATTTAAAAAATATTGATTTCGAAAACTAAATTAAATAAAAAAATTCAAATTTTTTGTGTTTTCGTTTCATACCACCCTACCCGGATCCGTACTACTACTCGACATCGCCACCAACTTCCGATGCGCCTTCTGAACATTGCAACTCCGTTTCCGTGTTGTCGGTGGCGTTTTTACAAAATTTGATCGACATCGACGAACTGGCGTTGCCCGAAACATTGCCGACTACCAAAAATGATCCTTCCAAAACCATCTTATCTCCCCTGACCACTTTTCTGACCAAAAATGCCCTTCTCAACCCCCAAAAAACCAATAAGCACCCCGAAAAGTCAACAAACATTCCCCAAAACTGTTGATTTTACCTAAAGAGCCCTCTTCTGGTGCCGCTGCCGTTGAAAGTGAGAAAAATTTTGCTTTCATCACCAGTTATCAGTCAAATTCAAATTTGTAGAAACCAAACAAAAATAAGTTAAAATAATATACGCTACCCGCTAAACGCGTCCAACATCGCACTAACTTAACTTGTAAGAATAAGCCATTTAAACGGGCAAAATATCTCATTAAAAAACTGATGTTTGTGGTGACAGATGGCCCGAATCAATCGTGCAAATCAGATGGGATAGTGTTTTATGGGGGCACTTTTCTTGTTTATCGATTTAAAGGTTTGAACGTTCTCACAAATAACTTGGAATAAAAAGTTGAATTAAAACTCACGACCATGACCGCCGGGAGCAAGCGATTGCCGACGTTTTGTGAAGGCAGCCGATCGACCGGCTACGATCGGCATCGTGGCAGATTGCTGTTGATGGTTAGCCCATCATAAGGTTCATAAGATCACGGAATGGAGGGAGTAAAGCATGTCACTCTACTGCTGAAATGTGAATGGTGAAGGTGTAAAAACAGATTAAAATAGGATATTCCATGGGTGGAAAACGATAAAAGTGGAATAAGCATTGAGACGGTTAATAAAGACAAATTTAAACACGATGACGGGAGAAAAAGTAATAAATGCACTATTTTTGTTCTTATTTTTTGGCTATTTGGCCAGATTTTACAACCCGCAACAATTTTTGTAAAAAAAGGTATCAAAACTTGATTTAATTGTGTTTTTAATCCATGAAAACTGTTAAAAATTTATAACAAGCGCAAACTTGTGCCGGAAATGGAAACGTGAACACTGACAGTGTTAAAAATTGTAAAAAATCATAATCAAACACTTCTAATCTCTGTTATCACAAATTTTAGAAAAAAGTTGTCCTCAGCCAAAAGAAGCCGAAAATATTGTCACAACAATAAACCCAAAACATACCCTCGCCAAATTGGCCAACAAGCCTCCCCCCTCCAAGCTTGAC
>KB455552.1:174881-189518 GCA_000341325.1 Panagrellus redivivus | reverse complement strand
TGTAAGCAAAGTGTTGACAGTTGCGCTTGGCTACATCATATTCTCCTTGCCATAAACCCGATATCGCAGCCCTTTCGGCATCATCGGCAATGTCTAAGCGGTGCCGACGTCGGATGTATTGCTCGACAATTGCAATTGGATTGCCTTTGGCGAACTTTTCCAAAGTGTCAATCCGTGCCCCGGCGTCTCGTTTAAAGTTTGTGCTCGAATGTGGAGCGGAGATATGGGCTACAAGACCGTCGCCGAGATAGATGCCATCATGGAAAAACCTGCAAAGGTTGTTTTTGTATATATCACTATTCAAACCCTTACGCATGACTACATCGCCGGCGTATATGATCACCACGTTTCAAAGTGGCGTCAGGATTTTGAACACAATCTTTCGGCGTCGCGATAATCCGTTCAGGATAGCCAAAGTATCTAAAAAGTTTAATTAACTTTTCAAAAATTGTGTTTTGACTTACTTATTACCACCGGCTTCCAAATCAGCATGACGTTTATTGACAACGTCATCGATGTTCCAAGGGGTTAGACGATCTTCACCGTCCGGTACTTTAAAACTGTAAACATCATCTAACATACCCCACAGAACCATATGCAATGATTTAAAATGAGATGCACCTTTGTAATCTGTTTCCGTAATTAAGGCAACACCATACTAAAATCGAACATTTTATATACGTAATTTTCGAAGAGAACACAAGGTATATAGACTCACTTTTCGGGCAATAATAACAAAGCGCTGGTTAAGCGGAGTAATTCCATACTTTCGGTAACTTTCATCGGAAACGTGGTTTCGCTGCAATTCCTCGTTAACGTATGCTTCAAAGTCGTTAAAATCACACAGAGGGTAACCGTAATTTTTTCCACTCCTAAAATTATCAAAATTAAGTTTTGTTTTACTCAATGTTGACATTTAGTACAACCAATGTCTCACAAACGGTTAGAAAAAAGTGAATGCAATCAAAAAACATAAACTACCATTTGTTACCACCCAAATACAAAAGTATAATACACGGAAGACAAAAAGTTATAAGTTTCTTAAATAAATACATGGCTGATGCTTTCGTTAAACCGATGCTGTTTATATGCTAGTGAGTTTCATTACAAAATGTTTGACCATCAGGTGATTTTATGTAAGCAGCCAATGTTTTGTTCTCTGCGAGTGTTAAAGGGACAGAATGGCTAAGACTTTGGTTCCGGTAAAGTTATTTTGTAATGCGTTTTTATGTATGTTGAAATGTTTTTCTTGGTTGCAGTTTTCTAACGCGTTATTGTTATATCTGTTTGAATTTTGACGACAAGTTTTATTTCCAAGAATATGATTCATTTCAGGTATTTAGAATGTGTGGTACAAACAAGATTATAGGTTTTGCGTTCATCACCGATCGTCAAAATTTAGGACAGTGAACATGCATAGCTTCAACTTTTGACGCTGAATGTCAGCCACTTATTAGGTTATTCAATTTTTTAAAGAAGCCAAGAAGCTCAGCGTTGGTTCTGTCGAAACAGCACATCTTGTTCACATTAATAGCACACTTGTAAGCAAAGTGTTGACAGTTGCGCATGGCTACATCATATTCTCCTTGCCACAACCCCGATTTCGCATCCCTTTCTGCATCATTGGCAATGTCTAAGCGGTGGCGATGTCGGATGTATTGTTCAACAATTGCAATTGGATTGCCTTTGGCGAACTTTTCCAAAGTGTCAATCCGAGCTCCGGCGTCTCGTTTAAAGTTTGTGCTCGTATGTGGAGCAGAGATATGGGCTACACGACCGTTGCCGAGATAGATGCCGTCATGGAAAAAACTGCAAACGGATACTGAACTATCTAACTAAATCAAATCCTTACATATGGTTACAGTGCCTGCGTATATGATCACCACGTTTCAAAGTGGCGTCAGGATTTTGAACACAATCTTTTGGCGTCGCGATAATCCGTTCAGGATAGCCATAGTATCTAGAAGTTCAATTAACTCTTCAAAAATTGTGTTCTGACTTACTTATTACCACCGGCTTCCAAATCAGCATGACGCTTATTGACAACGTCATCGATATTGTCATCGGTTAGACGGTCTTCACCCTCCGGTGGTTTTGTATCATAAATATTTGTAAACATGTACGTCAAACCCATATGAAGTGATATAAAGTTGGATGCATCTTTGTATTCTGTTTCCATTATCAATCTAACGGCATCCTAAAATGGAACATTTAGTATAATCAAGAACCAAAAATATGCAGGTATATAACTTACCGTATGGGCAATAAGTACAAAGCGTTGGTTAAGTGGAGTAATCCCATACTTTCGGTAACTTTTATCAAAGATTCCGTTTTGCATTAGCACGGCGTTAACGTATTTTTCAAAGTCTTGAAAATTACTGTGGTTTTGTCCCATGTTGTTACACTCCTAAAAATTATCAAAAATAAGTTTTGTCGATGGTGACAATTATGTAGCATCATTACCGACTCCAGGCGGTCATGCGGGCAAAAACATTAGCATTGGTATCGGCTAGATGCGAAAGTACACGAAAAATGAACGTTATAGGTTTTTTGATGGGGCACATGGATCGTGCCAGTTCACATTTAAACGAATCTTATATATAATAACGAGTCCCATTACAAAATAATCAGACCATCTTGTGATTTAATCTTTGCAACCATTCCAATGTTTCTTAGCTGTAAGCGTTAAGGCGACAGAATAGCAGGGCTTTGATAGCAAACTATATCGGTCCAAAATTTTTCCGGTTCCGATTAATGCATTTTGTAACGTTTTTGTTGTTGAAATGTTTTTGTTGATTATAGTTATCCGACGCGTTATTGTTAGCATTGTCTGGATATTCACGACAAGTTTTATTTGCAACAATGTGATTCATTTCAGGGATATGGGATATGTGGTATAAACAGAATTACAAGTTTCGCGTTCCCCACCGATCGTCAAATCTTAGGACAGTGAACATGTATGGCTGCCATTTTTGACGTATTGGACGTACTCCTCGACGAATCAAGTCAAGCGTTAGCTTTTTCATGTACTTGGCGCCACTGGTCTTATCCAAATGATTGACGTATTGAATGAGATCCTCACGGATCCTTGATTCATCATACTCTTTAGATCGTGCCACCCTTTCGATGATCTCACCGATCTCGCGTACTGTAAGGTAAGCCACTTTTTTCGGGCCGTTGGGACGGGGTGTAGCCTGTTTGATTGTAGCCGTAACGTAGATGTTTTTCAATGGAATTGTTACTAATTTTTTGGTAGCCAAGGTTGACGGAGATTGAGTTGATGTCGGCGCAGAAGACGAAGAGTGGGCAATGATAATCGTCGCTTGGGTGCTAGATTGTACTGAGGACGCTGTGGAGGGGTTCGACGGTAACTGGGTAGACGATACTGGAATGGTTGTCGGTGAGGCTTTGCTGGAACCTAGAGATGCTTCCGCGCTAGAACTGGGTGATAGTGAAATATGTGCCCCTTCGTTCGGAATCGTCAGTCTAGGGGGAAGATAAGGAGGCAACCTCGGTACATTAATATCATCGGACGGTAAGATGGAAGAGGATTGAGATATTGACGGCATAGAAGGTAGTTCTGACTGCGAAGAAGAAGGTACTTCTGTCACAGAAGAAGATATAGAACTCTGTTTCACTGCCGCTGATACATCGGACGGGATCTTGTAAGCGTCAGTAACATCGGACGCAAGGCTGGGTGACGATTCAGCTGTCGGCAAAGGTTTTTTCGTCTCCGAAAACGATGGTACTTTTGACTGCGAAGATGACTGTGCTTCAGTCACCAAAGAAGAGATCTTCGAAGAAGCTGCTTCGGGCTCCGAAGAAGACCGAGATGACGCGGGGTAAATCTGTGTCACTGCCAATAAACCGTCGGATGGGATCTTGAAAGTATCGGACGCAAGGCTGAGTGAAGATTCAATTGTTGGCAAAGGTTTTTCTGGCTTCGAAGAAGAAGATACTTCTGACTGCGAAGATGACGGTAATTCTGACGGTAAAAACGACGGTACTTCTGTCTGCGAAGATGACGGTGCTTCAGTCACCAAAGAAGAGGCTGCTTCTCTCTCCGAAGAAGACCGAGATGACCCAGGGCTACCCTGTGTCACTGCCGACGAACTCTCGGATGGGGTCTTGAAAGCATCGGACGCTGGGTTGAAAGAAAATTGAACTGTCGACGGAGCTGTAGGTACTTCCGATGATGACGCAGTGGCTGTCGGCAAAATCAACGTTGCTAGTGGACCTGGTACATCAGTGCTTTCTTGTTCAGGTTCGTCCGTATAGTCCTCATCATCCGCTAATGTGGCATAATCGTCGTCCTCAGGTTCCTCCACTGAAAAATTCATTTTTACCACATTTTCTTACTTTTATCCATCCTAACCCACCGATAATATCCAAATCAGGAACATCAAGGTCTGAGGCAGATTCACGCTTTCTCCGTCTAACTTCTTTTCCAAAAGCTTCACGTTTGTTTCGCTTGATTTCTATGAGATCAGCGTAGGCAGACATGAGTTCTAACGCAAACTCAATCTCGAGGCCTTTTCCCCATTTGTACGGTAATGCATAGGCGAATCTATTGAGTTGGGATAAATCCTTCCGAAGCTTGGCTCCTAACGGATCTGATTCGTCAAACAACACGCTTTGAAAGTATCGTGCAACGGTGCGATTGCCGAAAGCGATGATTTCTGCGATTTCGAGCGCTTCTTCAGTTTCATGTCGCAATAATACAGTATCGACATTTGCGTTAACCGTAGCTAGAAATAACAGTATCGCGCATACGGGGGTCCGCATTGTCTTGCGGACAATGGAAGAAAAACAGTGACAATGAATCCATTGTTTTTCGCTTAAATACGCTCTTTTGTTTTTGTCCGTATTTCTGTATTTCAAAATGATGCAATTCCGTAAATTCCAGCTCTTAATTACCTCACATGATGGAGTCTAGCGTTGCTGTTTTATCGTCTAATCAAGCAGAAGCGATGCGATTCTGAAAAGGTGGGGGCCGGTTAATGTGAAAAGCAATGATACGGTCCCAAGATGTCGACGTGGAAATCCTTAATGGGCCCCATTTAGTGATTTGATGGCATTATCTCAGATTAATGGGTCGACGTGGCAAGGGAATCACCTTTGCAAGAAGGATGGGCAAGAAATATCGCTAGTATTTAATAAACCTCCAAACGGGGTATCAAGCATCACATTTTACTGCATTTCTCTGTCCTACAGAAGACGCAGCACCTCGAGAATGAAGATCCTCATTTTGTCTTTGGCTCTTTTGGGATATGCCATCGCGTTTAAGCCCCTGGGCAGCCGTGTGCCCCGTCTCCCGGCTCTCAGTAAGCTTGACTTGGTCCTTCGCACTTCGGAAGAACACAGCATTGCCAACTTGATTGCCTACGGACAGGGTCCCGTGTCCCGAGAACTCCGACGACAACTGTCCCACCCTAACTCGCCTCTGGGAGCTGAATTGAAGAAGACGCTTCTGCAGTTGAACCATAAGTTCCATCACGGCAAGATCTTGGAATTCGATCATGGTCTCGATATCATCCTCGGTTTGTCTTACTTGGAGAACGTCAAGAGGCTCCGTCAACCCAAGAGCGATCAGGACCGCAGTGTTGGCATTACCCTCACTATGCTTCACCATCAAGGTGAGTTAATATTGTACTTTAATTAGTGTTAATTGGAAGCGGTTTAAGCCGCACCAGCAAGCGATGAGCCTGCCACCGTTTTACCCGTTTACCCGTCCCCCCACTCTCCCTTTTTAACAAAGTTGCCCGTCGAGCCCTCTGAGTTGCCCGCGTCTTCGCAATCTCCGTTGGAACCCGCCTCCTCGGTTGCCCCATCGGAATCGTCCTCTGAAGCTCCAGTGCCGGCGTCTTCGGCTGCCCCGTCTGAATTGCCTTCTGAAGTTCCAGTGCCCGCGTCCTCGGAAGCCCCGTTGGTCGCCTCTTCGGCTGCCCCGTCGGTCGTCTCTTCGGCTGAATCGTTGGTCGCCTCTTCGGCTGCCCCGTTGGTCGCCTCTTCGGCTGAACCGTCGGTCGCCTCTTCGGAAGCCCCGTTGGTCGCCTCTTCGGAAGCCCCGTTGGTCGCCTCTTCGGCTGAACCGTCGGTCGCCTCTTCGAAAGCCCCGTTGCTCTCTTCTTCGGCTAACCCGCTGCCACCCTCCTCGGAAGCTCCGGCGTCATCGGCCGCTCCGTCCTCCTCGCAGGCCCCGACTGAGCCTTCCGTCGCCACACACTCGACCAGGGCTCCCTTGACTCCTGCTCCTTTGGATGAACTCGATGAGTACCTTGTCCGAGTTCCCTACCTGGTCCGCAGCTTTGAACTTCTTCGCCACCACAGCAACCAATTGATCCGTGCGGCTTTCCTTAAGGTTCTAGTTAACGGTGGCCGTGCCGAAGACGAAGAGAAACTCGCCTTCTTGCTCATTAAGCGTGGTGTCCGCTCTCTCGAGCGCGCTCGTCTTCTTAACCGTGTTCCCCAGATTGAATAATAATATCATATGAAAGTGCAGAGCATTTAACCAATAAATATGAGTTGACATAACCT
The DNA here is from genome assembly GCA_000341325.1 of Panagrellus redivivus. Classification (NCBI taxonomy): domain Eukaryota; kingdom Metazoa; phylum Nematoda; class Chromadorea; order Rhabditida; family Panagrolaimidae; genus Panagrellus; species Panagrellus redivivus. The sequence continues at coordinate 182,981 of KB455552.1, read as the reverse complement.
ATTGTTCATAGAATCGATCAAAATAAAGACATTACAAAAATAAATATATAATAACAACTAGGCCATGTTCATCCCTGGGTAAGTTTTTACATTGTATAAGTAAGTGGTCAACTAGGTATTTAGAATCGAATAGAAGAAACGCAATGGATTTTAAAAGATTATACGGTTTTTGGTGCGCAAAAACCGGTGTCGACATTGATATTACTGTTCGAAAATGCATAGGTAGAACGTTCTAGACTACGGGTTTCACAGTTTGTCATCGTAGTTTTTGTTAAGCGATATAAGTACGATTAACGTGGTTTTAGTTAGAAGCGATTCCTTGATTGGTCGGGCGTGACCGTCTATGTACTGTGGGGGTCGCGGCTCGATGATTGGCCCGTGTATCCTAAAGCAGGAACGACCTTCTGTTGACGCCCGTTGTTGCAAATGAAGAGAGCTAGGAGCTAGTTCGAGGCAGCGTTAGCGTAATATGAAGTATAAGCTAACAGGGCGGGACGAGGCACCGGCCTAGAATCGAAGCTACGCATGTCCGTAATGGACCTCATTCAATTTATTTGAATTACTTCAAAATTAATGGGTCGACGTGTCACGAGAATCACCTCGGAAGAGGGATGGGCGAGAATCATCGTCAGTACTTAATAAGCCCCCGAATGGTGTATCAAGCATCACATTTTACTGCACTCTTCCGTCTTCCAGAAGACACCTCCAGAATGAAGATTTTCATTCTGTCTTTGGCGCTGGCGGGATTCGCTGTCGCGTTTCGCCCCTTCCACCACATTGGACTTCTCCCACCTGGACATTTAGTTGAATCGGAGGAGCATACCCTCGCCGACTTGATCGCCTTCGGTAAGGGTCCCATTGCCGAAGAACTCCGACAACAAATGACCCATGCTGACTCGCCGCTGGGCGCTGAATTGAAGAACGTGCTCCTGGGTTTGAACCGTGGATTTGGAAAGACCAACATCTTGGAATTCGATCGTGGCCTCGATATCATCCTTGGTTTGACTTACCTGGAGAACGTCAAGAGGCTCCGCAAGCCTAAGGGTGATGTGGACCGCAGTATCAATATTGACTTGAGCATGAAAAACCATTCGCGTAAGTTGGCATATGAATTTGGATAGTAGTAATCGGAAGCAGTTTAAGCTGCACCTCCAGCAGTTAAGCCGGATGCTCTGCCCTCATCAATCCCCCCGGTCGCGCCTACGGCTGTGCCCCCGGTCGCGCCCACGGCCGTGCCCCCGGTCGCGCCCACGGCCGTGCCCCCGGTCGCGCCCACGGCTGTGCCCCCGGTTGCGCCCACGGCTGTGCCCCCGGTTGCGCCCACGTCCCTGCCCTCGGTTGCGCCCACGGACCTGCCCTCGGTCGTGCCTGGTGCCTCAGATGTCGCGCCCTCCGTTGTGCCTGATGACAAGCTTCCCTCAGATCTTGTCGTGCTCGATCCCCTTGATGAGTTTCTTGTTCGAGTCCCCTACCTGGTTCACAGTATGGACCTTCTCCGCCGTCACCGCAACCGCGAGATCCGCCGGGCTTACTTGAAGGTTCTGCTCACCGGTGACAATATTGAAAACCACAAGAAGCTCGCCTTCTTGCTCATCACACGTGGAGTTCGCAGTCTCGAGAAAAATAAGCTTCTCCCTTACGTTCCAAAACTTGATTAAATTTAATCCTGTAAACGTGCAGTAACAACTTAACCAATAAATATGATAATAAAATGCATAACTTTATGTTCCTTATAGATTAAATAAAAATAAAAACATTGTAAAAATTATCCAAGCATTGATTTCCGGATAAGTTCCAGCATTATAAGGTTCATTGATCGTAGGTTTTGGAAGTTTGCGAGTTTTGAAAAAGAAGGCTTCAAATTCGTCCGAACACGTTTCACCTTGGCAGCAACAGGCACGACCTTCTTCGGAACACGCTAAAGCGCCTCCAACGTAGTCTGTGAAGTCGCCACAGACGGAGGTGACGTTCTTGTATTCGAGGCAAGACATTTCGACGCCTGTAATTGGCGCAAATTTCAGATTCAAAAAGATGCAACTCACTATCTCTGATCTTTATGGCATAACAAGCCCCACAAGCAAGTCTCTCAAACGCCGGATTCAACCTCATATCGATCCGTTCCCCCGGCGGAAAGATCCGTCGCACCTTACACGCATGTTCACCGTCGGCAGTTTTCTCGGTAAAATGTTCACGCATGCGATCGAAACAGTCGTTACCGTAACAGCAACACTCCCGAGAGTCACATTCCATGAGTTCGGTTGCTTTTTCGGCATTTGAACACAGTTTTCTGAAATTCTTTTATCGATTTTATGTATTTTATGCCTTCAACTTCATACGTGTTGGGTTCTTTTGCCGACAACGTCGACCCCACGCAGAAACTTGTCAATTTCGTTTCATCGTTGTTTATGTAAGCATAGCAAGCCGTGCAATCCGGACTCTGAAAATATATGATGCAATTCCTTAAAAACCCCATAACATACGTGGACAACTGTATCGGGAAGGACATTAATGTCAAAATCGTCTCCTGATTTTATTTTTTGGATGTATACGTGGCAGCTGTATGTGGGGGCTTCACGTGAAGCAGCGAAGTGAATCCAAGTTAAAAGTATTAAAGCAATGAGGCTTAAATGGGTCATTCTGGGGGAAGTGCTTTTGGAGGATCTTGGAAAGTGGTAGAAAATGGATTGCATTTTTATTATAATTTGCATTTTGGCATCAAACAGGTCAAAACAATCAAAACACATTCAAACAGAGAAACAGAATTTGAAATCTACGACGATTCGAACAACTCTTCAGCATCGTCGTTTGCTACGGATACAACGAAGCTTTCCATCACTTGTCCGATCTCGTTTCCGGTCGAAATTAGGGCATCAACGTCTCTGGTGTTACTTATATGAACATCGCTTTCGTCGCCTTCACTGTCAGCAACGTAGTAGTTTCCAAATGTTTTTCCATTCAGAGCGGGTGAAGCGGAATCGGGAGTTGCCTAATATTGAAAAGTTATTAAAAACACAAATTTTGTAAAAGAGTAAAAATTGGAAAAAAGAATTCGATGTCGATGAGATTCGAACTCACGCGGGAAAATCCCAATGGATTAGCAGTCCATCGCCATAACCACTCGGCCACGACATCGGTGTCAACGACGTGTACAAACGCGCTCATGCACCCCTGTCCACTCACCTTGACAAGTTTTTTCAGCCGTTGCAATTGGCGTTGGAGCAAACGGTTTTGTTCGACCAGGATCTTTTGGCGTTGCTCGAGGCGGTAATCAGTGTAATCAGCAGCGCTGTACGTTTGGTGCTGTCGGTCGGAAATGTTATCGCCATTGGCATGGTTGAACAATGGCGTCGTCGGAGGCCGGCTTGATGCGCCCGTCGGAAGCGTACTGTACCCTTCCTTGTGTGCCGTTCCCACACTACTCGGAGTACCACGCCCTCCGTTCCAATCCGGAGCGGGACCGAGATCGTTCAATGTGAATCCAGTGCCGCCAGCAATGCTCCTACGGCGTTTTGAAAGGGAAATGGTCGAAGTCCTTCGGGCATCTGGGGTCGATCCCCCGAAAGCATTTATTGTTAAACGACTTCGTGAATGATTCAACGATGATCGGAGAGTCTTGTTCTCACGTTTCAGCTTATCCAAGAGGCAATCGAGCTCATCCTTTTCCATCTGAACAACATTCAGCACCAGTTGCAAAGGGCTTTTGACAGGCCCTGGTGGCCTCGGCTCCGATGCCGTCTGACTCGGCGGCGTGTCCTTTGATGATTCGCCTGAAAACAAATTTATAGCCTTGTTTATGCATGCTTTCCATGCTTACGTTGTTTTTTGTTCAATCTTTGGGCAAAAAGATGAATATGTCTGTGGATCATTTCAGAATCCGGATTCGTCGGCGCAGTTTTCCGTGTTTCTACCGGTTGACCTTCATTAACAGTTTCTAATGACAAATATCCAGCTTTCTGGGCTGGATGTTTAAATTTGTTGAGTAAAATGTTGCCAAAATCGCGTAAGTCATCTTTTGAGGTAGTCTGAAATCGAGACTACCGTAAACACACCCCAATTAGAATCAAAATAGCTTACTTGAACACAATATTCTAAAACGGGATGTGCGAGCTTGTGATTTTTTGCAGTTCGTTGTGAAAAAAAACAATTTTGACAAATATCAAAGTTTAGACAGCGCATACAGCGATACCGTAACCCGATGAGGGGGTACATTTTGCAAACGTTGCATTTAGCCTGGAAACTGTTAATTGACACCTTTCTTTAAAAAAAGCAAACCCACTTCATGTTTGATCGACTCACTGAGCGAAAGTCGGTACAAAACGGGCAGCCAGATAAAACTTTGGGGTTCCATTTTCAGCCATTTCAAAAAGTCATCAAGCGTCACAGTATTCGGGAAGTGAGACAATGAAAAACATGATCGCACACTTGGTTCAATGTTGCTTCCACCAAATGCTGCCACTTCACCGAGGAATTTTGGAATTTGGATCAACTCGTAGAAAAGTATGGCCAATTGCTTGTGATCGACGTTGTTTTTGGTGGAGACGAGTTGGAATAGGTCTGAAAAGTGTCGATTTGATATATCGAAATGTTGGAAATGATTTACATTTGTACTTGTCCTCCAATTCAGCCTTGCAAAACACGACCATTGCAACTTCAAAACTGAGAATCCTTGTAACGGCATCCCTGCAGGGGTCATAAATATTCAGAATCAAGTTCATCGTCAAATCAACAGCCAGGATGACGGCATCGCTTTGAAGGAGTTCTGGATGTCTGGCGTGGATGTCTTCAAAAAGTGGAAGCAAACACATGGTCATTTCATCGGTTTGGATGGTGTCGGATAGGGTTCTGTTTGCAAATTTTAGAAGGGCTGTTTTGAGGGCGGATAATTCGATGAGATCCACTGAAGTCAACTTTAATGTTTTGTAAGAGATAAGAATTCCACTTACGACAAGCCGTCTTTTGAATAGCGCGCAACTTCATAGCCAATCGATATGCGCAAAACTTGACTTGGTTGAATTCAGCCAAGTTTTCCATGACGGATACCATGGCTGGGTGGTCCCATTGAGTTGTTTTTTCAACATGGCTGAAATACAAACTTTGAACTTGCCCAAAAACGGTGAATTCCCCTACTCGATGAAATACGGCAACATATTAGTCTGCGAAATGGCCCTTTGCCATGGGGCTTTTACACTTCCCAACATAAAGTGCCCACTTGCCGGGCCAAAGTCTTTCAATGCTCTTTCAATAGCAATTTTGCGATGATCCAAATCCTTTTTCAATTTCCGACATCGTTGATTGACTGCTTGAACTTGCGCACGTAAATGCGAGCTCAAAGCGATGTTTTGAGCTTGAATCTTCCCGGCACAATCGTTCACATCGTCAACTCGAACTTGGCCTTCAGCAATCAAATGGGTCAAAATAAGCGCTTCAGCATGAGCATCTTTAAGCTGATCCAATTGCAGCTTTTCGACGACACGGCATTTGTCAACTTTCGCTTCGAGAGTACTCAGCGTCAGTAACGCTTCAGCGAGGGCATTGTTGAGGTCGCCGATCTCTTTGTGGGCGGTTCTGACGACCTGTGATAACAGATTTAGCCGATCGACGAAAGCGTTCCACTCTGATTCTAGCTTGGCGCAATCTGATTGCATTCGGACGCCTTGGACGAAGCCGGCTTCACGCTGATCTTCAGTGTCTTCTTTGTGGCTGAATAAAAAGTTGGATTGCATGGTAGGTCGGAGATCATGACGCATGAGGTAACTACGGACTTCGGTGAGGCAGTATTCGACTTCTTTTTCTTTGACTTCGACAGCTTCATCGAGTTTCTGAAAATACAGCTTTCAAATATGCAAATTTGGCCAAATTTACCTTGATAGTTTCGCTTTGCCGTTGAATCAGTGCCGGATCGCCGACAACAATCTGTTCATTTGACAATTTCTCAGTATTCTCAGCCACCCAACCTAGCAGCAAATTCAACTGTGATTCCAGCTTGTCGTGTTCGTTCTGTGCCGCGGCAATTCGTTCACTCAACACTTTATTGATGCCATTTAGCTGCTCCCAATCACTTCGAACTCGATTCAATCTTGTTTTGAGTTGTTGTTTTTCTTCGGGCGTCTGTAGTGAATCCAAAGCATTGGCACCGACGGAATTCACGAGTTCGAAGACGTCGATATGGGCTTTGATTTCGGCGTTTAGCTCATGTTGTTGATCGACGAAGGTCTTCATCGAAGCGGCATCGACGAGGGAGCCGGACATATCTCGAAGGGTGTCAACACGATCATTGACGAGTTTGTGCTCCTCAGAAAGCCAGGATTCAAAACGTTGTAGTGCTTGATCGAAATCTTTTCGAGAGGTTAGACTAGCTTCAAGGACGGCCCGACGGATTCGAATGCTGAAAATTGTTGTTAGGAACATACAAAAATGGTCTCGATTACGGTTACTTACTCATCATTAAACTTTGACCACGCCGTATTGACAGTACTCGTGGCATGAGACACCCTATGACACTCATCACGGCGGAAATGTTTCAAAATATTTGCGCATTGTTCATTTAGAGCCGCAATGCGCTCCTTTGCTTCCGGCATTTCGCCAAAAAGTCGCTCCAATTGTTCCAATTCGGCTCGAAGTTTACTGTCATCGAGTTTTTGGACCGCCTCAGCTCCGTCAATCGTCGTCTTCGCAGATGCCAGCCACGATTCTGCGGTTGTTCTCGCAGCTAGGAAGGATGTCATCTGGCCGATGAGCTTCTCCAACTCATTCTGACGCGTCGTACAGAGCTCGCCGATGCGTTCAGCCTCGGCTTCTGTTTTGGCGGTTTTGCGTTGGAGTTTCCGGGAAGGCGAGTCACTCTCGTCAGAATGCATCTCCTCCCGAAGACGGTCCAGCTCGTGCCGTCGGAGGCGGAGTTCATCGGAGCTGTTCTGAAACAGAGTTGCTATTTGACAAAAAAACTAAAGATGGCAAAAAATGGGATGCCTAAAGAGCCAAGACTGACCTGTAACTTGTCGGCCGCATTATAAATCTGCGTCAAATCGCACACATCAAGCGGATTTGTCGCTATGCGCTCGACTTCTTGCAACCATAGACCGAATTGTGCCAATTCCTGGAGCATCTGGACGTCAGATCGGCGCTCGGCTGGCACGAGGACATTCCCAGATGCATCGTAGTGGTCAGTATTTTCGACATGGTCCTCCTCGAGATCGGGTTGATCCAGGGCAAATGTTGACATGATGATGTTAAATTGTGGAAATATCGATATAATATGAATTCATTGATAATTTGAAAATAGCTGGAATGTAGGGTCAAAATCAAAAAGGCAATGTCCAGCACGTCCGCAGTCAAAATGTGAAACGATCGATCTGCACCTAGCAACGTATAGAATAGATGGATGGATATTTATACGGCGGATAAGACGCCCTGCTAATCCAGCCCGGTCGAAAAGAAATGCCGCCGCCGTTGGCCGTTGGCGATGAGGAAGGAAAACTGACAGACAGCGAGCGCCTCAGGGCTTTTATCGCCGAGGACGCACTCGGATCACACCGACATGCTGCCGGCGGCATAAAATTGACTCACATAAGTCCAGTTCAATGGGCATTTGTCTCTCTTTGAAAAAGTGATCTCGGATCAGCGTCGTCGATAAAGCCCCAGCTCGCCCCTGGCGTGAAAAGCCATCAATCCGCGACCACACAACATTCACTTTTTCATAAACAAAAAACTCTATGCAATTTTCGTTAGTTAATCATAACTGTCAAAGCTTCACAGTCCCACAGACTCACAAGTACAACTTAAAACATATCTAATTAGAAGTCCCAGAGTGCAGTCTACAAATTACAACGTTTAACATTATAAACGTTTCCCGAAACCGTGTCAAAATGAATAAACAACATACAAAACCGTTTAGACCCCTCTAAAAATACGAATTTTCTCAATATAGTTTACGCCATAACATTTATACATTCAATTTTATTCAACTAAAAACACCTGCCATTACCCTTTATGGTACCCAATTCCGAAAACTTATGGCTGTTATGAGCGTAGACAAAGTGAAGTGGCAAAAACGTGTAATGTTAAAAGTTAAGACTAGGGACCGGCAGGTCAAGAAAAATG